>BJCG01002540.1:0-166396 GCA_005406145.1 Prunus yedoensis
TTGTTATTTTTTTGTTATTTGACCATATATTTTTTTTTTGTAGGGAATCGTCGAGACTTTGATGGCTAAAGTTGAGCATTAGGACACTATCGAAACATATCCTCCGCCACTACCACCACAATAGGCTTGTATTAGGATTTTATTATTGTACTTCGTTAATTTATGTGTACATTTTAAATATTATATATATATATTGGATAATTTGATCACTTAGGGTCACAATATGATATGAGAAAAAAAGGATCAAAGAAACTGAAAATAATGGATGGATTGAAGAGAGATGGGGAAAACGGAGAAAAATATGGTGGTGGATTATTAAGAGATGGGTGGATTAAATAGAGTTCTTCCATGGAGAAACTAACTAGGAGAGGAATTGCCTTCCGCACGTGTTGTTTCTATTTCTTCGGAAGAAACCTTCTGTGAAGAGGAAACGAAGAAATCTAACTTAATCGCATGTTGTTTCTATTTTTTTTTAAATAAATTGGATAATAGTATATATAATATATATATATATATATATATATAATTTGGGCCCATTAATTGGAGGCCCATGGCCAAGGCCCCTCTTGCCCACCCCAAGGTCGGCTTTGGTGGTGTGGCTACCTGCAATGCCTCCCTTGCAGACCGTCTTGCAGCACTAGAGACTCGAATGTTCGCACGAACTGAAACCCACATCCCAACATACATAGCAGCACCTGGACACAAAGCTCCCAAAAGAAAGGCACCAAGCAAACTTCTCACCATTCATCGCCGAAATCGAGCAGGCTGCTCTCCCCAAGTGATTCTTAACGTCTTCTTTCACACACTTCAAAGGGGATTACGATCCCAAAAGCCATCTAAAGCACTAAAAAAATGTTTTGATTACTAGCTCATATAGTCATGCCTAACACCATACACGCTTAATGGCAGTACATGTGGGCTTGGTAGGTATTCCATGACTTGAACGAACCACTGCAAAAAAGTGATCACAACTTCTAGTATAAATACTGTGTGAGAACTAAGCAGCATATATATATATAAGGCATAATATATGAGATATCAGATCATCAGCATGCCATTAATATATGAGATATTGGCAATGTTAAAACTACTCCTTCTTGTGCTTTTTTCTGCGGCGTCTCACCAAGCTATTACCACTCATGGGCAACCGTATGACTACCTACAATATGTACTACAATGGCAGAAGACAAAATGCGTGAAGGTCGGGCAACGGTGCATTCCGGGCTTCAAACATATGAGAAGTTCACTACTCACGGCCTCTGGCCAACCAACCTCTCCAAGATATTGACATGCAAATCAGCTTCAAAATTTAGCAGCATTTTGGTACGTATATATTTCTTAATTTCTTAAATCTTTTTATTCTTTCTTCACTACTACAAAAATGGAAAAAGACGACCAGAAAAAGACGACGGCATAACATAAAACCGTCGTTGTATTTAAATAGACGACGGTATAAAAAAAAACCGTCGTGGATAAGTGATTTACTGTTCAATATTTTTAAAAGACGACGCGTACAAATAAAAAACCGTCGTTTTTAAAAAGGATTTCTTCAGTGTTAAAATCTGACCAAAAAACAACGACAGCAGGTATGAATACACTGACGTAGAAAATAAAGACGACAGTTCACCAAAAAACCTGCCGTGTTAACTCCTAACTAAACACGACCAACTGTTCTTAATCCACGTCGTATAATATAGTGGAATCAACGTCTGTATACTACGACGGTGCATTCTCTGTAAACCGCCGACTTATTATTTTGGAGTATACTACGACGGTACCTACAACACTACTGTCGTTTTTATTTACCACGTCCTAAGTTCAAATTACAGTCGTATTTTTTCAATTTATACGTCTGCCCTCTCTGTAAACCGCCGTCTTATGTTTATAGCTTTTTAAAATTAATTAATTTTTCTTTTATTTTGGTAATATCTTTCTTAACACAAAACAAAATTTAATTCTCAATCCTCAACAACATTTTCATCTTAAAATGCAAATCTCTTCGTGTTAAATATGAACACAAATTTGGCAAACAAAATCAAAATCAAAATCAACAAACTGTTTCTTCCTCTCATATGCAAGCTGGGCCCTCTCCTTCCTCTTGTTCTCAAGCTCCTGCACAGCCTCGATTCCTGAAAAACAAAATCAAAATCAACAAAGTGTGAACCCTCACTCCTCGATTCCTGGTTACATTGTAGTCCCCTTTTCCACAGTGATCAACTTCAAAACTCCTGTGTAGCAAGGTGGAACCAGCCTTAGAACCTGTTGTGGGTTGTGCCTTTGGGGTGAAGCTGGGAGTGGGCTTGAGGTTCAGAATGAATAGACACCACCTACTCATTCTGAACCTCAAGTCCACTCCCAGCTACAGCCACCACCTGAGTCCGTCTCTGCGAGCATCAGGAACACCCACGCGGGTTCTCAAGCTGGTTTCACCCTTGCTACACAGGAGGATGTAGCAAACCCATGCTTGGTCTTGTGAGGAATCATTCTGCAAACCCATTTGCTTTCAGAAAGACAATTTCTGCAACCCTAATTGAAAACTGAGAGTTAACAACCGCGTTAAAAAATCCTATTTAAACAAAATGGAGTAAATATCCACGTCAGTTCTAATATACATAGCGACGTCATATTTGACTAATCAACGTCAGTTTAGATATAACTACATCGGAAATCCAAAAGTCATTTGGCGAGTATTAAAAAGAGAACAGAACCAAAGTAACCACGTCGGTTTATTGAAATACACAGTCGTTGAATTTAAGAGTACAACGTCAGTTTAGAGAAACAAAGCGCCGTCATAACCACGTCGGAAATCCAAAAGTCATTTGGCGCGTATTAAAAAGAGAACGACGTCGTTTTCAGAACCGCAAAGTAACCACGTCGGTTTATGAAAATACACAGTCGTTGAAATTACAAGTACAACGTCAGTTTCGAGAAAAAAAGCGCCGTCATAACCACATCGGAATTCCAAAAGTCTTTCGGCAGTTGTGATAACCACGTCATTTATGAATTATCTACCGTCGTTATAACAAAATAATACGGCGGTTTGTTAATGACAACGTCGTTGTATTGAACTCTGGGAAAATATATAAACTTTTCGTCACCTGACCTAATATTTTACGGTTTTCACTTCCCGATAAAGTATCGTAGTTTCCCTCTCATTTCCCAAATCACCATTTTCGTCACCTGACCTAGCATCATCGTCTGAATCATCGTCTTCATCGTCCAAATCACTATTTTGGTCTTCGTCTTCGTCGGAAGGAAACATTTCTTTGCACGCCGGTGTTATTCAAGGTTTTTTTCTCACTCTCTTCCCTTTTTTTACTTTTCATTTGCATGCCGTAGTTGTCTGGAAACTAGATTCTGTCAAATTGAAGAAATCTTTCACTGGTTTTGATTAAATACATAAGTAGATACCCTCACGACGCCAAAAGACGACAGTTCTGTCCTGTTTTCGACGATGGAATGGACACACCACGACGGTGGCTAAAACCGTCATGGTGTGACAATTAATACGTCGGAAACAAGATAAAACCGTCGTCTAGTGAGAGAAGTACACTAGTTTTGTAATTTAATAACCGACGTAGTTTATGAATATTTACGTCATGAAATATATAAAACCGTCGTTGTTTTTAATTATTACGTCGTTTATTTTTAATAACCGACGTTGTTTTTCTGGCAGATTAATCAAAAATGGTTTCGAAATCTCAAAACAAGGAAGCTGAAGCGTCAAAGGCCACAGCAGGTTCAATGGCACAAGGGGATGAACCCAAAACAGGTTTAGTGGAAGTTGAAAAATCAACTCAAAGCAAATCCTCGAAGAGGATGAGATATTCCTCAACCTCAGAGAAAGACTCGAGCACAGCCACATTTGTTGAGGAGCCAAAATCTGGCCGCGGTATCAGCACAATGAGCCGTGTTGTGAAGAGGAAAATTGAGAAGGTTAAGCCTGTGGTTGAGTTCAATAAAGATGGCAAACCACATGGCGAGGCTGCTGTTGAGATGCAGTCTTACATTGGTGTTTTGGCACGCACCAGAGTCCCTCTTGTGGACAAGAAATGGAAACAATTACCCAAGGACGTGAAGGAGCAGATTTGGGAAGCTGTTCAAATGTCCTATGTTATTGGGGATAGTTACAAGAACTTGGTCTTGTCATCTGCCGCCAAAAAATGGAAGGATTTCAAGTATAACGTAACTAAGCAATATATCCTTCCATTCGCACATGACAAGCAGAAATTAAAAGAAATCCCATTGCTTTATAAGTTCATAGATAAATCGCAATGGGATGCCTTCGTAGCTTCAAGGTTAACCCCAGATTTTGAAGCTAAGCATGCTGAGCAGAAGGAGAGGAGGGAGAAACTGGAGTACAACCATAGGTTGTCTAGAAAAGGGTATGTTGGTTTGGCGGACCAATTGGTAGAAACCATGCCCGAAGGTCAAGAAATCGATCGAGCTGTTCTGTGGAAGAAAGCAAGAGAAGATAAATCAGGAAACATCCCTGATCCAAAGGCTGCAGAGAAGGCAAAACTAATCGTAAGTCTCACTAACTCTGTTCGAAATTTGAAAAACAGAGTGTTTTATTTTGGTATAGACGTCGTTTATATTTATATAAGCGACGTTATAAAGTGAACACCACGACAGGCTTAATTTACGGACGTTTAAAAGTGAATAGGACGTCGGTTTTTGAATAAAGTAGACGTCTAGATAGAATTAATACGACGGATTAAATTATTCTATGAACTGCATTTTTGTTTTAAGTTTACTCACGCACACACTCTCCCTCTCTCTGTCTATTTCACTGAATTTTGTGGTGCACAATTTCTGGAAAAGAATGCATATTTCAATCGAGTTTTTTCACTTCTTCATTAAAACTTACGACGGTTTTATCTTATCTAGACGTTAGAATGATTATACAACGACGGTAATTTTGTGCAGCCGTATGGAATTGTACATCTACGTCTGTTTGTTTAATAATCCGTCGTCTTACTTTGAATATACGACGGTTTTTAATTTATGTCTTAATCTGTTTTATTTTGAATATACGACGTATTTTTATATACCGACGTTGTAAAGTATAAACAACGACGGTATTTATATATAGACGTTTTAAATTAATACCACGTCTGTCATTTAATAAAAACCGTCGTTGTTTATAATTTACAACGTCGGTATATGTATCTGTCATACACCCTTCTCAGGTTCTAACAATCTCTCTTTCTTTCTTTTAGGATGATTTGCAAAAGCAAGTCTCCGAAGGCACTCTGACTGTCTCCGGGAGCAATGATATCTTGACTCTGGCTTTGGGAACCCCGGAGCATGGTGGGAGAGTCAGAGGAGCTGGTGCTGGCGTTACCCCAACTCAGTTCTTCAATTTGCCGAAGCAGCAGAGAGTGAAATTTGGTGACAAATTGAAGGAAAGTGTGAGGGAGGCAGTCAGAGAAGAGACCTTGAGGATTGAGGCGAAGTCAAGGGAAACTATAATGGAAGCAGTCAGAGCAGAGAGGGAGACTTTGTTGGCATATATCCGTCAACTAGTTCCTAGTTTTGATCCCAGCCAGATGCTCCAAACCCCAATTCGTCCAATTATTTTACCCCCTCAAGATCAAAGCCCAAAAAATCCAATGTCTGATAAGGCAAGCTGCTCTGGGGCCACTAATATCAGACCCCTAGCTTTGGAATTAGAAGATCCGAAGCCTGAAGCTGATACTGCTGCAAAAGAGAAAGAGGACACGGTAAAATCTCTGCTTATTTATATTTCTGCTTTTTAAATTTTAAAAAGACGTCGCTCCTTTTAATAGCCGACGTTAAAATTTAAAATAACGACGGTAAATACGTCTGTTTCTTACAAGACACGTCGTGTTTCGTTATATACCACGACGCTTTTATAAACCGTCGTTCATTTCATGATTTCATTAACTGTATTTATATTAGACGACCTTTCTATAGAATAGCGACGTTATAAATTCAATACAACGTCAGTATTAACGAGAAACCGTCGTTTATATTATATACCACGTCTGTTTTTTTTGTTTAGTTAGAGTCGTTTATTTTAGTTCACACACAAACTAACTTATATTTCTTTATTAATTTCTTTAAACAGGATCTGTCAAAGCTAGATATGCCACCTCCTCTTTTAGCCTTATGCCAACATTTCCAGACCAAGTTGTTGCCTAATGGTAACGAGGCTCTAACAATTCACATGCCCAAGGAAGTGTTTGGCATTGAGCATGATACCTTCCTCTTCACTGAGGATGTTTTGCAGTTTGGTTCAATGGTTGAGATAGGAACCACAGTGATATCAGTATACATGAGGTAATTCTCCCTAATCCCATTTTGTTTTACATTTTCCTTTCTTTTAAATTAAAATCTCATTTAATTGACTTTCATATATTTAGGTTCCTATTTGACTATTTAAAAATGGCAAATCTTGTAAACCTTGTTGGCCTCGTGGACCCTGGGCTAGTGAGCTCTGGAGTTGGATCAATATCAGACCGAATAAAAAACCTGTCAAACCGCCTGAATACAGCAGATGGGAATCAATTTTTCTTGGTCCCTTATAATCCAGGGTTAGTACCATTTAAAGTATTTTCCTATTACATGAATTCACTGCTTCTAATATTTTTCTTTCTAATATGAATCATTATGTGCAGGGGTCATTGGGTGATGGTAATTGTGAGACCATTAACAGAGACTGCCTATTACATGAATTCACTGCCAAAACGCATGGTTGACGACGAAATGAAAAATATAGTGAATACGTAAGTTGATTTCTTCTGATTTATGATTTTTCCTATAAAGTATTTAAATAAACGACGGTTTTTACTAATACCGACGTTATTATATAATATAACGACGGGAAGATATTACCGACGTTTTAATTTAACTACCACGTCAGTATTTTCTTAAAAACGTCGTTTTAATTTAACTACCACGTCGTTTGCGTTTTATTTAAGAACGTTTTAATTTTTTCTGCACAATTTTCGTCATACGACGTTTTTTACTCTTACCGACGTTATAACGTTACACAACGACGGTTAGGTTTTACCGCCGTTTTAAACAAAATATAACGTCTTGGTTTAAAAAACTCCGTCGTTTTGACTGATTTACCACGACGGTTACTATTTGTATTTAACACCCTTTGTTTTCTTGTAACAGGTCAATTAAAATGTTTAACATTCATATAAACAAAAATTCACGTAAACAGCAGGCCATTTGGAAAAATCTACACGGCACTCCTGAACAACCAACAAGTGTAGAGTGTGGCTATTACGTGATGCGATTCATGAGAGATATAATTCATGATCCAGACCTAAATTTCGAAAAGAAGGTAAAACGCAACATTTTAGATATACTTTCTTTATTTTACTACGTCATATTTTTGTTTAACCGTCGTTTGTATTCTTTTAACACGTCGGTTTTTTGGTTTATTTTGCAGTTTGACAAGAAAAAAGATAAACTTCAGTATACACAAAAGGATATTGACGAAGTTAGGCATGAATGGGCAGAATTCGTGAACAAGCAATTACCGAAGGATAATTGATGTAGATAAATATTTATGAACAATGTTTAATTTAGATTATTTAAAATGTATATAAATATTTTGTTGTAATCAAGAGAACAAAAATCAACAAAATTAAATTTTGTTTAAAAATTTGTTTAGTTCCCAAACACCGACGTCTGATTCTAATTTACACGTCTCATACGTGTACACAATGGTCGTATTGCAGTAAACGACGTGTAATAGTCAAAACAACGACGGTTTATAATTAATTCATCCTGTATAAATGAATTTGTACTCATATACTACGTCCGTTAGTATAACCTTATCGACGTCGTAATAATATACAAAGGCTGATATTTCTAAATATCCGCGTTTGTATAAAAAAAAAACGTCAGCTATATACAACAAAATGACGTGTAATAGAAATAACAACGACGGTATATAATTAATTCATCCTGCATAAAAGAATATGAATTCATATACTACGTCGGTTAGTATAACCTTATCGACGTCGTAATCTTATACAAAGGCGGATATTCTTAAATATTCGCCTTTATATATATAAACAACGTCAGTTATATACACTAAAATGACGTTTAATATTAGTAACAACGACGGTTTATAATTAATTCATCCTTTATAAATGAATTTGTATTCATATACTACGTCGGTTAGTATAACATTAACGACGTTGTAATATTATACAAAGGCGGATATTATTAAATATCCGCCTTTATATATTTAAACAACGTCCGTTATATACACTAAAATGACGGTTTATAATTAATTCATCCTGTGTATATTCTTAAATATAGTTTCAACGTCGGTTTTTTATGTTTAATGTCGTTGTAAAGGGATACAACGTCGGCTAAGTCATTTTTAATTTAATTGTTATTGACTTTTATATTTTATTTAAATCCATATTAAATTCATAACTATATCCAAAAATTATACTGAAAACTACCAAGCATTGGAATATTGTCTCTATCCTAAAGCTTTAAAAAATATAATTTTGGAAATATTTTTTTATTGTATTTAATTACTAATATTAATAATATATTCAAAACAAAATCCGAAAAATATACCGGCAAATTCTATGCACTGATTGAGACAATATCTTGCCCGTTAAGGCCTGAAAAATGTAATTTTAGTTTTCAAAGTTCAAATGATAACAAAATTCAAACAAATTTAGAGACAAAGCATTGTACTCCTTATACTTTACATAACATAACCCTAAGGTTTATGTGATCCATTGGTGCCCATAAATTCAAAATTATGAAATCCATATTTTAGCCTACTATTGTAGAAGGCAATGTTGTAAGGAATCCATAGCAATTTTCGGTTCATTTTTCTCGTACTTGTGTATTTTTTAAAAATTATTTTACAATTTAGGGTTTAGGGTTTAGGGTTTAGGGTTTTTTGAAACGACGCCGGTTTTCTCCCGCTGTTTTTGGTCAACTACATTAACAAAGACTAATTGAATTCGGTTGACGACGTCAGTTATAAAATAGCGACGTCTTTAGTGTTTACAACGTCGTAAATGTATTATACCCGCCGTTGTAAGTAATTATTAGACGTCATTATAAGTGTTGACCGTCGTGGTTGAAAAACGCGGTACTTAAAAATTTTTGACCGCGACTTAAAATTTTCAGAATTTCCCTTTAACCCTCAAATAGTTCATTCTCTCTCTTCAACATAAATTTGTCTGAAAGTTTTCGTTCTCCAAGCTCTCTCTCAATATCCATGTAAGTACAACTCTAGTCCCTTTAATCCTAATTCTCTCAGCTCTGTCTCAAGCTTTTGTTATATTCTCTCAGCTCTCTCTCAAAGCATTGGGTACGTAGATTCTCCAAGATCTCTCTCAAAGCATTTGGTACGTAGATTTTTCAAGATCTCTCATTGGGTACGTAGATTCTCCAAGCTCTCTCTCAAAGCATTGGGTACGTAGATTCTCCAAGCTCTCTCTGAAGCAGTTGTTATATTCTCGCAGCTCTCTCTCAATATCCATGTAAGTACAACCCTAATCTCTTCTTAAATCCATAAATGTTTTCGTTGGTAGCTATATTAGGGTTTTGGTGTTTGCAATCTTGTAATAATTGCTCTCTGTTTGGGTTCTTTTATGTTTGTTTGGCCATGGGTTCTTGGAAAAGGAATGGGGATGGGAGATTTAAGCTGTTTTTTTTTTTAACTACGACGACGGTTGAAGGATCAAACCGTCGTCCAAATGTTTATTATACGTCGGTTGTTCATTTACTCCCGTCGTCTACGTTTTAAGCCGCAACTGGTAGCCTAAAGACGACTGTTTCTCCATTAAACGTCGTCTTTAGGCTACCAGAACACCGTTCAAATTTCTGGGTCTGGGTATCTTAATGACGACGGTGACTATAGATGCCGTCGTCGGAATGTATATTAAACGACGATTATTTTTATAAACCGTCGTCTTTTCCATGTTTTATATTTAATTTTCATTTTGTTCTCTGCTATTTGAATGAGGTAGTGTTTCATTGCTGGTCTTTCCACTTTAATATATATATATTTATATGAATTTGATAGAGTGTAAGATGGATAAGTCATGGATGCATGCGGATAGAAGATCGAAGGCATATGAGTTAGGGGTGGAAGGATTTTTGAATTTTGCGTTACAAAATCTTGGAAATACAACTGAGATTCGTTGTCCATGTGTTAAATGTGGGAATATTCGATTGTTTGGGGTTGGAATTATAAGGGAACACTTATACTTTAATGGAATTGACCAAAGCTATAAGATTTGGAGATGGCACGGAGAACCTTGGGAATGGACTACCAATGCTAGTAGAAATGTGGAAGAAGATGAGCAAAGTAGGTTTAGTTATGTTTCTGAAGAATTAGGGATGGATGATAATGATTTTGCCAATATTGGATCTGATCCTTATGAGTTTGCCAGTGTGATTGGGGATGGCGATGAACCCTTGTACCCTGGTTGCAGTAAGTACACGAAGTTGTCGGCTTTGGTGAAGTTATATAATTTGAAAGCAAAACATGGGATGAGTGATGTTTGCTTTACAGAATTATTGATACTTCAAGGAGAATTTCTTCCAGAAGGAAATACACTACCTTCCTCTATGTACGAGGCAAAAAAGACTTTGTCTGCTTTAGGGATGAGTTATGAGAAAATCCACGCATGTTCCAATGACTGCATTTTGTATCGGAAGGAGTATGAGAATGCAACTAATTGTCCTACTTGTGGTATCTCAAGGTGGAAGGAAACCAAGGATGGGTTCTTGAAAGAGGGTGTGGCAGCGAAGGTGGTGTGGTATTTTCCTCCAATTCCAAGGTTTAAAAGGATGTTTCAATCACATAAGACAGCTAAGAGTTTGACTTGGCATGCTGCAAGAAAATCAGTTGACGGTTATATGTCTCATCCAGCGGATTCCCCGTCTTGGAAACTTGTTGATGAAAAATGGCCCGACTTTGGTAATGAGCCAAGAAACTTGAGATTGGCTCTCTCATCTGATGGATTCAATCCCCACAGTTCTTTAAGTAGCAGATACAGTTGTTGGCCAGTTATGTTAGTTACATATAATCTCCCACCATGGCTATGCATGAAGCGGAAGTTCATGATGTTGACTATACTGATTTCCGGTCCTAAACAGCCCGGAAATGATATAGACGTCTACTTAGAGCCTTTGATTGATGATTTGAAATCTCTGTGGGATGGGATTAGAGGAGTGTATGATGCCCACATAGGAGAATACTTTACACTCAGAGCTGCATTACTGTGGACAATTAATGATTTTCCCGCTTATGGAAACTTATCTGGTTGTGTTGTTAAAGGATATAAAGCTTGTCCAATATGCGGCGATGATACACCTAGTCACAGGTTGAAAAATGGCCACAAAATTTGTTACATTGGGCATAGAAAGTGGTTACCAATCAATCATCCATATAGGAGGCAACGTGCAGCTTTTAATGGGAAACCTGAATATGGCATGCCCCCTGAGCCATTAACAGGAGAAGAAGTGCTGCATATGGTTGAAGATATTAATTACATATGGGGCTCGAAAATTGGGGGAAGTGTTGGTGAGAATGATGGTGATAGAGTTTGTTGGAAGAAGAAATCAAAATTCTTTGATCTCGAGTATTGGAAATACCTCCCTGTGAGGCATGCCTTAGATGTTATGCACATTGAGAAGAATGTTTGCGATAGTATCATTGGTACATTGCTAGAGATCCCTGGAAAAAATAAAGATGGGATTGCTGCTCGGTTAGACTTATTGAACATGGGGGTAAAAATTGATTTGCAACCCGAGTATGGAGAAAGACGTACTCGCTTGCCTCCAGGGCCTTGGAATTTGTCAAGAGCAGAGAAGAGAGCGGTTTGCAATTCTTTTTATGGTATGAAGGTTCCTGAAGGTTATTCTTCAAATATAAAAAATCTTGTATCTTTAAAAGATTCAAGACTTCTTGGCCTTAAATCTCATGATTGTCATACCTTGATGCAACAATTGCTCCCTGTGGCAATTCGTTCTGTTTTGGAGAAGCCTGCAAGGTATGCAATAACTCGATTGTGCTTCTTCTTCAATGCTTTATGTGCAAAGACGGTAGATGTTTCCAAGCTAGATAAGTTGGAAGAAGATGTAGTAGTTACTTTATGTTTGCTTGAGAAGTACTTTCCCCCTTCATTCTTTGATATCATGGTTCATCTAGTAGTACATCTTGTCAGAGAAGTTCGTCTATGTGGGCCAGTATATTTTAGATGGATGTATCCGTTTGAAAGATATATGAAAGTGCTAAAGGGGTATGTTCAGAATCGTACTCGTCCCGAAGGTTGCATTGCTGAGCGGTATATAGCTGAAGAAGCTGTAGAGTTTTGTACCGACCATTTATCTGATGTTAGTACAGTTGGAGTGCCTTCAAGCCAGAATATGGGAGTTTCAAAGCCATTATCAGGTTGCACAGTGGGCTTAGTTGATATGGACTTGTTGAACCAGGCACATCTATATGTCTTGGAGAATACGGAGGAAGTCCTACCTTATATCGAGTACGTATGAGTTTAATTTTTCATATATATGTAGCCATGTTAAATATTATTACTCCTTATATTTATCTTATATATGAGGGACCGTAATGCGTGTTTTTTTCGTGTCAATTGTAGGGAACATATGATCCACATCAAGACCACTTATTCGAAATTTAGAAAGAGAACAAAGTGGCTACAAGATAAGCACAATAGCACTTTCATTCAATGGCTACGTGTTAAGGTATATATGTTATTGAATGACATATTCAATTTATTATTTTAATTTTCTTTCTTTCTATATATATGTTAGATTGAATTAATATATATGTTTAATTTGTAGGTTCAAAGTGAATTTAATGGGGAAGATTATAATGGCATATCAGAAAATTTGAGATGGTTAGCAGCTGGTCCAAGCATGGTAGTGCCATCATATAGGAGCTATCTTATTAATGGTGTCAAATTTAGCACCAAGGCACAGGATGATGTGCGAACTGTCCAAAATAGTGGAGTTTATTTACTTGCACATACTATGCAAGTTGCTAGTGCCAAGGATAAAAACCCTATTGTCTCCAATATGGGTTTTTATGGGGTTATTCAAGAAATTTGGGATCTTGACTACCAAAAGTTTAGAATCCCAGTCTTGAGGTGTGATTGGATAGATAACACTTCGGGCCTTGTAGTCGACGAACTTGGATTTACCCTTGTAGATCTGAGTAAAATTGGACATAGGAATGACCAATTTGTTATGGCTTCTCAAGTCAAACAAGTATTTTATGTTGACGACCCAATGCATCGTGGTTGGTCGGTAGTGTTATCAATGCCTAATAGAGAATATAATGATGTTATTGGTGATGATGTGCTAGGTGATATTAGAATTGAGTGTGAGCCATTTTCTAGAGGGATACCAAATGTTGACACATTTGATGACCTAGTGGGTGAGTTTGGGAGTGAGAACATTAGAGATGGGTGTGAAGATATATGGATTGATTGATTGTTGTAATGTATGACATTAGTTATGCAGTTAATTGTATGACATTAATTCATAGCTCTGTATATCATTTTAATTCCGATCACATTTTCATTCTGCAAGCTTTGTATGACATTAATTCATAGCTCTGTATATCATTATAATTCATTTCAACCGTCGTCTATTACAGTCGTCTATTATAGTCGAAAGGTCTCTTTTTTATGCGATTATGTACCAAATCGACGTCGGTTTTAGTTTTTTACTGACGTGTACTATATTAACCACGTCGTTTTTTTGTGTTCAAGCCGTCAAAATAATTTTCAACGTCTGTGGTGATATAAATGGTCGTGGTTATTGTTGTTTTTACGTCTGTTCAAGTAAATATATGCCATGTTATATGTTTAAGACGTCAGTTTTTCATTCAGTGAACGTAGTATTTATTAACCACGGCGGTTTCTAAGTTTTATACGTCGGTTTTGTTTTATTTCGAGACGTAGGTAAAACTATTTACGTCGGTTTTATAGTTGTTTTTGACATTTAAAATTATTTAAACGTCTGTGTTTTAATAAAACCGTCGTCTATTATAGTCGAAAGGTCTCTTTTTTATGCGTTTATGTACCAAATCGACGTCGGTTTTAGTTCTTTTGTGACGTGTACTATATTAACCACGTCGTTTTTTTTGTGTTCAAGCCGTCAAAATAATTTTCAACGTCTGTGGTGATATAAATGGTCGTGGTTATTGTTGTTTTTACGTCTGTTCAAGTAAATATATGCCATGTTATATGGTTAAGACGTCAGTTTATTCAATCAGTGAACGTAGTATTTATTAACCACGGCGGTTTCTAAGTTTGACACGTCGGTTTTGTTTAATTTAGAGACGTTGATAAAACTATTTACGTCGGATTTATAGTTGCTTTTGACATTTAAAATTATTTAAACGTCTGTGTTTTAATACAACCGTCGTCTATTATAGTCGAAACTTCTCTTTTTTATGCGTTTATGTACCAAATCGACGTCGGTTTTAGTTCTTTTGTGACGTGTACTATATTAACCACGTCGTTTTTTTTGTGTTCAAGCCGTCAAAATCATTTTCAACGTCTGTGGTGATATAAAGGGTCGTGGTTATTGTATGTTTTTACGTCTGTTCAAGTAAATATATGCCATGTTATATGTTTAAGACGTCAGTTTTTTCATTTAGTGAACGTAGTATTTATTAACCACGGCGGTTTCTAAGTTTGACACGTCGGTTTTATTTAATTTAGAGACGTTGATAAAACTATTTACGTCAGTTTTATAGTTGTTTTTGACAGTTTAAAATTATTTAAACGTCTGTGTTTTAATACAACCGTCGTCTATTATAGTCGAAAGGTCTCTTTTTTATGCGTTTATGTACCAAATCGACGTCGGTTTTAGTTCTTTTGTGACGTGTTCTATATTAACCACGTCGTTTTTTTTTGTCTTCAAGCCGTCAAAATCATTTTTAACGTCTGTGGTGATATAAATGGTCGTGGTTATTGTTGTTTTTACGTCTGTTTATGTAAATATACGCCATGTTATTTGTTTAAGACGTCAGTTTTTTCATTTAGTGAACGTAGTATTTATTAACCAAGACGGTTTCTAAGTTTTACACGTCGGTTTTTTGTGTATTTAGAGACGTTGATAAAAATATTTACGTCGGTTTTGTAGTTGTTTTTGACATTTAACATTATTTCAACGTCAGTGTTTTACTAAAACCGTCGTCTATTATAGTCGAAAGGTCTCTTTTTTAGGTTTTATGTATGAAATCTACGTCGGTTTTAGTATTTTACTGACGTGTACTATATTAACTACGTCGTTATTTGCCGTCGTTATTTCATGTATGAAAAGACGGCAGTCGATTTCTCGTCGGTTGTAAACCATGATACACGACGGTGGATTACCGTCGTCTATTTCGTTTTTTGTAGTAGTGATAGTCCAATGGATATGAAATAGATAGAGTAAAAAAGTTAATTAGATTCATGAGACCTTGCTCTCTTATCCTCATAGTCAATATAGTTCATAGCCATAGGATTATTAATTGAGTATTGATAATCCATAAAAACTGGGGCATCTTATGTTTGGTTAAATAGGAGGATGATTGTTCTCTAGTCATTCATGTAGAGACACTAAGAAAAGTATGCATGTTCTCGATAGATGGTGAATTTACTAAATGCGATCAATCAATAGTTCTTTTGTGGAAGTTGTACTTATATGTCAAACAAGAATATTAAGTCGCAATAATGAATACTAGTCCTTAAATCTTAGGCACCCTATTTGTCCTATGAGTAGATCGTGTATTATTGGGTTTGCGATTAATCCATACAAGTATGTGTGTGTACAACAAGGCCCAGGCAAAGCAACCTAAAGCCCCCAAGGGTCAGCTCCCTTGATTGTTTTTAAAGAAGAATTTAAAAAATGAGAATAAATATTTTAACTCTATCTTCTAAAGGGACATCACCCACCTCAAGGGGAAACCCCAACCCATGCTAGGCGACGAGGCCAAACAGCCCCTCCCCCAATCTAACTTCCAGACGCGGCTCCCACCCTCTATCTCACCATAGTTGTTGCCCCATATTCCATTTCACCTAGGGCTGCAATTTAAAATCGACAGACTGCCAAACCGACCAAACCGAATCGGTTGGTTCGGATTTTTCACTTAATTTTTGGTCTTGGTCAACAAATCTAACGGAATTGGTTGTGAAGAATGTTTCAAAAAGTGTGCGCCAAAGGGGACTAAAACCCTTAACCTGCTTGTTGGAAAGAAATGCTTCTAACACTTGTTTGAGACTGCTTCTCTAGGAAGCACTTCTGCTCACAAGGGCTTCTGGCAAAAGTGCTTTTATTATAAAGATGTTAAATTTTCACATAGTAGATTCTTCTCCAAAAAGCGCTTCCACGACCTAGAAACACTTATAACATTTTATGCCAAACGCTGTCAAAAGTGTTTTTGTTTGTCAAAAAGCGCTTTTAACACTCCCAAATAGACCCACCACTTTTTTGTGAACCCCTAAAATAAAAGTTTAGCATGCACATTTTTTTTTACAAATCAAATGTTCTTTTGTAATATATCAGCTTCACAGTGGTTTCAAAGAATTTAGGAGCAGTTTCTATATAGTTTATGCTAGTTTTTGTCATCGATAGTTATGGCAACCCTTTTATATATAAATGTATATTTACTCTAACACTTTGTTGTCAAAGGAAGTGATTTTTATCAAAATAATCAATGTCAAACGAGCACTATTTGATTTCTCCCTCATAGTAAAAAAACAAAAAAATAAAAGTCAACTAGCCAGCGCATAAGTCTGTGCCAAGAGGTAGTCGGTAATTGAATTTTAAAATGTCTGAGAAAAACAAACCTGGAGTTAGCAGCAAATTAGCACTATCCACAATCCGAATGCTCAGTATTCCACTAAACCCATACAACACTAGAGAAATAAAGCCAGAAATAAAGATCGATGTATATATATTTGTGTTATAAGATGAGAGATATAGAACAAGCAAAAGAAGAAAAGCAATAAAATAGGAGAAAGTAAACAAAAAGGCCCTTAGTCCCCAAAATAAAGAAAGAATATTACAAAAGTTACGAACAAGAGTTTTCCTACTAAAGTGTAAAGGAACCACTCGTGTTTTGCTCACCCAACAAAAAAATAAATAGTAAAGAAAATAAAGAAAAACTAAAGTGTTAATTAGGCAATCTCAAACATTGCAGTTTTCGCACACAGCAATATATACCATGTCATACATACACAAAAATACATGTCTGGGAGCGAATCCTCCTACCTGGAATCCAAAGCTGATGTCTCACTTGCATTCTGCACCTTTGAACTCAAATTGTTCTTGCTTGGGCAACTGATTCCTAATCGAACATTTCAAAAATGTCACTAAAAATCCTTATTTAAAATTAGTCGTTATAACTAGCTTTAATTGCACTTTAGTCCTCACACTTGTCAATAATTTCACTTTTGTCCTTATACTTTCCTTTATTTTTTACTGTGGCGTGGTCCCTATACTTTTTCCAATACATTTCAGTCTTCAGACTTATCCATAATTTCACTTTGGTCCTTATATTTTCCTTTATTCTCACTTTGGCACTTATACTTATTTTGAATTATCTTTTGGTCCTTCCATTTTCAAAACTGGCTTGGGCCAACAACTCAGACACAAATTTCCAGAAATCAAAGCATCTTAAAACTTTACCTTAATATTGGTCCGAAATCCTGGTGAAGCTTCCAAAGAGAAATAACCAACTTGTTGACACCATAACTGACCAAGCAACTAGAAGAAACCATAAGCAAAGCAAAAGGAGTCCCACATCGGAAAACTACAAGAAGTGAAGGCTCCCTCTCACCTGTAAAAGCATACCACTCTCCACTTAAGAGGGGATCCAAAAATTGAGCTGGGGCTCCCTCTTCAGGACTACCCTGTTAGCCTGGCCTTCGGGTCCTGGGTCTCCAGACCCGGGGACTTGACCCCTGGGCTCCGGACTCCTAGCTTTGTATCTTAGGCCCTAGGCCTTCTTCCATTTATCTTTGGGTCTAATCCCCTTGTACAAATGTAAACAATATCATAATGAGAATATCTTCTCTGTGGACGTAGCCCATTCATTAAGGGTGAACCACATATATCTTGTCTTTTGTATATTCATAAATTGGCCAAGTCCTCACATACATGCTGAAGGTCCAAACCTTCACCCATCATCCATCACACCTCATCACTAAGTTGGACTCAATCTTGGCCCAACCATTTTGAGCATCAACAGTTTGGCGCCGTCTGTGGGAATTGACACAAAAGGCTTCTGTTGTTCTCCCCTTCTCTAGTGCTCTTCGGCACCCATACAATCAACATCACCTAGGCTGCCGTTAGGCAATGCCTTACTGGAGCCACCTTGAATGCTAGGGCAACAAATTGCAGAAGATAATATTTTAAGAAAAAGCCAATCAGTGTGGCTATACTTTGCATGGCTTGCATGGCCAACCCAACATCTCAGTTCAAAGTACCGACCGACACTTCTTTAAAGAGTAAAAATATGGGGACTTGAGCTTGTCCCACAAGCTCCATCATTCGGCGTGCGCCGCCTTCGGCACCCCACCATACCCTTGCCGAACGGCAAGGAGCATGCAGAAGGTGAAGGAGTGACTTACCAATTTTTGGCTAACCCAACCCCTCAAGCTAAAAGGTGACTGCAGGTCTTAAGCTAATAGGGGACTTGCACCTCTTCTCCCTAAACCCTGGTCCTTATCTCTAATCTTTGGACTCCCTTACCGAAGGTATAAAGACACTAGCTATAAAAGCACAAGGGCCCAGCTACAAAAAGGCCCCAGCTACGTTTCAAAAACGGAAGGACCCAGCATCTAAAAATCTGAATCTACCCTCAAAACCCTAGCCACCACCTGGGTCAAGGAGGCTTGCCGAAGCCCAGCTTTGGAACCCGGCCCCAAGGCCATTGCTCAAGCCCAACATCGCATAGAACTCCATTGCTGAAGTTTCAAACACACCTCCGCGCCACCTTGGCCTTTCTACTAAACGAACACTCGGACCCCCATGGACCCAGCTCGTAAAGTGCTCCCCAAGACACCCTTGCCAAATCTGGAAGCCCCCAGCCCCCGCTGAAGCCCAGCTCCACAGAGCACAAACCCCAGGCCTTTGCCAAAGCCCAGCTCATGAGGCCCACCAACCAAGAACTTGGAAACTTGCGGGATCAAGCCCCTCATTCTTCCCGCCGAAGGACAAGCCCTTGCCGAAGCTTTGAAGGCCCAGCTCCAAGGACATGCCACAAGCTCAAATGTCCACAAGGTACCCAAATTCTTAAAATAATAATAAAAATTGCACATATGCATTCCTTCCCTTCGGCACCCTCATGCCCAGGCCACATTGCCTTGCGACACGCAAGCTTTGTGCCGCCTCAGGCCTAGCCCTTGCCTAGCCACATTGCCTTGCGACATGCAAGCTTTGTATCGCCTTCGGTACCCAAGTGCCTAGCCACATTGCCTTGCGACATGCAAGCTTTGTGTCGCCTTCGGCACCCAAGTGCCTAGCCACATTGCCTTGCGACACGCAAGCTCTGTGTCACCTTCGGCACTCTCCTGCCCAGGCCACATTGCCTTGCGACACGCAAGCTTTGTGTCGCCTTCGGCACCCTCGTGCCCAGCCACCTCATCTTGCGACATGCAAGCTTGGCACCTTCGGCACCCTGTGCCCCTCGGCATTTTAGATTGCGACATGCAAGTCTTATGCCTTCGGCACCCTCGTGCCTAGCCACATTGCCTTGCGACATGCAAGTCTTATGCATTCGGCACCCTCGTGCCTAGCCACTTCCTTTTGCGACAGACAAACTTGGTACCTTCGGCACCCCGTGCCCTTCGGCATTTTATATTGCGACATGCAAGTCTTACACCTTCGGCATCTTCTTGCCTAAGCTCGCATTCGGCACCCCAGTGCCTAAGCTCCCTTTCGGCACCCCCGTGCCTAAGCCCACCTTCGGCACCCCAGTGCCTGAGCTGACCTTCGGCACCCCCGTACCTGAGCTCACCTTCGGCACCCCCGTACCTGAGCTCACCTTCGGCACCCCAGTGCCTAAGCTCGCCTTCGGCATCTCCTTGCCTAAGCTCACCTTTAGCACCCTAGTGCCTAAGCTCACCTTCGGCACCCCCGTGCCTGAGCTCACCTTCGGCACCCCCGTGCCTGAGCCCACCTTCAGCACCCCAGTGCCTGAGCTCACCTTCGGCACCCCCGTACCTGAGCTGACCTTCGGCACCCCAGTGTCTAAGCTCGCCTTCGGCACCCCAGTGCCTAAGCTCGCCTTCGGCACCCCAGTGCCTAAGCTCGCCTTCGGCATCTCCTTGCCTAAGCTCACCTTAGCACCCCCATGCCTAAGCTCACCTTCGGCACCCCCGTGCCTGAGCTCACCTTCGGCACCCCCGTGCTTAGACTCATATTTGGTACCCCCCGTACCTAAACTCACCTTCGGCACCCCCGTGCCTAAGCCCACCTTCGGCACCCCCTTGCCTAAGCCCACCTTCAGCACCCCAGTGCCTGAGCTGACCTTCGGCACCCCCGTACCTGAGCTGGCCTTCGGTACCCCAGTGCCTAAGCTCGCCTTCGGCATCTCCTTGCCTAAGCCCACCTTCGGCATCTTCTTGCCTAAGCCCACCTTTGGCACCCCAGTGCCTGAGCTCACCTTCGGCACCCCCGTGCCTGAGCTCACCTTGGGCACCCTTTGCCTAAGCTCGCATTCGGCACCCCAGTGCCTAAGCTCCCTTTCGGCACCCCCGTGCCTGAGCCCACCTTCGGCACCCCAGTGCCTGAGCTCACCTTCGGCACCCCCGTACCTGAGCTCACCTTCGGCACCCCAGTGCCTAAGCTCGCCTTCGGCATCTCCTTGCCTAAGCTCACCTTTAGCACCCCCATGCCTAGTTCACTTTCGGCACCCTAGTGCCTAAGCTCACCTTCGGCACCCCCTTACCTAAACACATCGCCTTGCGACGTGCAAGCTTTACACCTTCGGCACCCCCATGCCTAGGCACATTGCTTTCCGACCTGCAAGCTTGTGCATTTGGCAAACCACTCTGCCTTCGGCACCCTTGTGCCTTTAGCATCCCCTTTGCCTTCGGCACCCCGAGCCTAGGCACATTACCTTGCAACATGCAAGCTTTGTATCGTCCTCGCCATCCCAACTCCAAATTATGTCAGTATCCAAGGGACCTAGCCCCCTTCCGAAGGCTCAGCTCCAAAACAAACTCCTAAGGCCAAGCTGAGTACTCAGGTCTAGCCCTTGCCTAGCCCTATCTTGCGCAAATAAAGCCTAGCCATATCTTGAGCAAAACATGCTCAATAAAAAGCCATGGATGGCCCTTACCGATCGGCACCTTGGTCCCCCGCCTAGCCCAACACTCAGGCCTAGCCAAATCTGCAGCTTGGCTCCTTGCGAAGCCTAGCCTCCTTCCAAATTCCAAAACTCCCAGCTTCTAGATCTCCCAGCCTCTGGACACTCATGCCAGCCCAAACTATAACTAGACTCCTTGCCGAAGCCCTTGCGGCCTAGCCCTTGCTAAATGCCCAGGCTAAACCCACATGACCCGGCTCTTCCTAAAATGCCCAGCTCTCCTGTCAAAACATTAAAAGGCCAGCTCTTGATGTTGGCTCTAATTCCATGCCGAAGCCTCAAAAGTCAAGCCCATATAGGACTCCATTTTCCTCTCCACGCTCCTTGCCGTTCGACAAGGAAGCTAAACTCTCAAGCTTTGCTCCCCTACGAAAGCAAATGGCTGACCTAAACACCAGTGAGGTGCCTACTTGGCTGACCTAGCCGCCAAAAATAAAATAAAATAAAATTTTGCACCTGCCGAACGGTAGGCAACATGCAGAAGGAATTTGAAAGTGAGGTACCTACTTAGCTGACCTACCAAAAAAAAAAAAAAAGAGAACTGCCGAACGGCAGGAAACATGCAGAAGGTGCAGAAGGTGAGGGTGCCTACTTGGCCCAAAAAAAAAAAAATGTGAGAAATTCTTTTATTTTTATCTTTTAGACTTGCAAACCACTTCAGTTTGTTGCAACTTCTCTCCCTCCAAAGTCCTTCTTACCCGGGGACTTGGGGGACTGGGGATAGTGCACTATACAACTTGGAAGATGAACCACGGTGTTGCTCGGCCAGTGCACTTAAAATTACAAATCCCCAAGCAAGAAGTACCTTCTTACTCGCGAACTTGGGGGACTACTGTTGACACCATAACTGACCAAGCAACTAGAAGAAACCATAAGCAAAGCAAAAGGAGTCCCACATCGGAAAACTACAAGAAGTGAAGGCTCCCTCTCACCTATAAAAGCATACCACTCTCCACTTAAGAGGGGATCCAAAAACTGAGCTGGGGCTCCCTCTTCAAGACTACCCTGTTAGCCTGGCCTTCGGGTCCTGAGTCTCCAGACCCGGGGACTTGACCCCTGGGCTCCGGACTCCTAGCTTTGTATCTTAGGCCCTAGGCCTTCTTCCATTTATCTTTGGGTCTAATCCCCTTGTACAAATGTAAACAATATCATAATGAGAACATCTTCTCTGTGGACGTAGCCCATTCATTAAGGGTGAACCACATATATCTTGTCTTTTGTATATTCATAAATTGGCCAAGTCCTCACATACATGCTGAAGGTCCAAACCTTCACCCATCATCCATCACACCTCATCGCTAAGTTGGACTCAATCTTGGCCCAACCATTTTGAGCATCAACACAACTCAAACAACACTTGAAAACTAACAAAAGCTTGTTTCAGGTGTACCACTGCCGAAAAGACTTTTGAACAACCTTCATGAAGGAAGTATTGTCATCTGAGCAAGGGAAAAGTGACATACAAGAGTGAATAAGGTACTGTACAGTAATAAGAGCAGAATCTGAGGAAGTGACGAACATGCTTACCACAGACATAGCTAGAGTAGTTGGATTGCTCTGATTTTTGGATATGTCATAGTTCTCAAACTGAGGAACAACCTTAGAGAAGGACGTTTTGTCAAACGAGCACTGGAGATTAAAGAAAACTGTTGAAAACCGAGCTGCAGAAAACTCACCAGCCATGGATGAACACAGAAATGTCATAGCCGGTTCGAGGTAGCTAGACCCATCTGATGATGCTCATGTTTGGGTATGATATAGTATTCGAACAGACGAACAACTTTGATGAAGGAAGTTTGCTGATTTGAGCTTTCGAAATCAGACTTCTTGAGTAATGAATAGTACCCACGAGTTTGAGTTTTCTGAAGAAGAAGAAGATGATGAACGTTGACCCAAAAAGGAGGAATATGAAAGAGAAAAGGAACAGAAGAAGAATACAAAAAAAAGAAAATGCCGGCAGCCTTGATCCAAAATATTAAAAAAAGGTGTGAACAGTACCCACTAGCTGATTGATGGTTACAGTAGAGAAAATCACATTAATTTTTTGCAACTTTTACCCAAGATGGAGATAAAGATGAAGTTATGATTGAACAAAACTTTTCACCTCTGCATTTTCGTCATTTCAGAATCTCTAGTCAAAATCTTTCAGTCTGTTTCAATGAAACTGTTTCTCATTTCAGCATACAAACACCATTTCCTCATCCAAAATGAAAAGATGTCATCAAACTCGTGCCCTTTCAATGAAGTTATTGACTAAAGCAGAGAATGCTTGATGAAACTAGCTACCTTGTGAAAGAACAAAAGGAACAAAAGGAATTATTTTTAATGTTACCAAAAAACAATAAAGAACTTTTTCTTTTCAAGAAGTATTATTTTAAATAAAGTATTCTCACTTGTACCGTTTTAAAAACATATTTTTATTTGTATAGGTTTAAAACCATTGGTAAAAATGCACAATTTTACTTGAAAGAGAAGATTTAGCAATTTTACTTCATTTATTTATTTTTATTTTTTATGGAGTAATGGATAGATGATGTGATTAATTGCAAGTGAATAATATCGCTCAAATTAATATAGTGGTAAATAGAGTATCGTTCCAATAAGGATAAAGTAAATCTAGTAAATACTAGAGTGATTTATTTCTAATTATATCTGAATTAAACGATAAGAGGATTAAAATGACAAAAATGTAATTAAGCAAGTAAAATAAGAATAAGTAAACAATGTAAAAGATGAAAACAAAGATGACAAAGCACTAGGACACCGATTTCACCTAGCTTAATCCCACCCAAATCCTTCTAACTTGTTAATCTTAATTACCTAACATGTTGATAATCGTTTTCCCTTACCTCACCAATACTCTCTTCCGAGTTATATTGGTTGTTCTCTGTACCGTCAACCCACTCTATTCCTAGTTGTGGATTTAGATTATTAATAACCCATTAAGATTTGTGGAAAATATTAAAGACTACACAAACCATAACCTAATATTCCGAGTTGGCTACGTAATTTATGATACTTGTTACAAGAAGCTATTTATTCGGCATCTCCTTCTGGTCTCAACCCAATTCTTCCAATCATGCAATTAATGACCAATTAATTGAAAGCATTAAGAATGGTAACAAGCACTCAACATGAATAGATAAATAAAATTAACAATATCAAAGAATTTGAGTATTCATAGCTAGGTTACGTCGTAGTCCTAGTAAAAGAAATTAGTTCGTGAAAAACTTATTGAGAAACATGATGGTTGATGAAGACATGGAAGGTACTGAATTCTCCAAAAAGTACAAGAAATTCGATTTTGCGCTTGATTAGATAACTTGCTGAGTTGGATCATAGTCATCGGGTTTTATTTAGAAAAAAAAAAGAATTTTATTCAAACAACAATAAAGAGACACTACTAGAAATGTGGCTACTAGCCACGGATTATTTAGATACAAATTCATTAAAGTGCCTTGTGAATTTTTTTGGAGACTAATGCTCCCACCATGCCTATTAAAGATATTTGGGATAGACATTGGTGTCTAATACAGAAAAGTAATTTTCATTATTTTTCCTTAGTATTTGGGCATTTTTATCAGTCCCAACTTGTTATTATCAGTCTCAACTTGTCAAAGGACACTACTAGAAAATCAGCCATTACCCACTGATTATGTAGATACAAATTTATAAAAGTGGCGTATAATTTTTTTTTGGAAACTAAGAATCCCACTCTGCCTATTAAAGGTTTTTGGGATAGTACATTGGTGTGTAATACAAATACAGTGATTTTCATTTTTTTTGTTGTAAATATTTGGGCCTCTGTTATCAATCCCCACTTAGGCTCCTTTTGACGACATGTATAAAAATTTCCCCCAAAATTTCAATTTTTGAAATTAAAAAATCCCTCTCTTTTAAGCTTTAATACTCGTATTCAACCACAAATAGGATAACCGACGTGCTCTCCTTCCCCTTTGCCTTTGGTAGAAGTTGGATGTTTCTATTCCTTTTTTTTCTATCTGCCCTTCCATTGTGGATTTTGATGTATTTTGTTTTGGGTTTTCTGCCTTTAATGAATTTACATCTTTCTCGACCAACACAAGATACTCATCTTCAGTGTTTGTCTTGCTAGATTTGATTTCCACACTCTGTTGAGTTCTCTATTTTATTTACTTATGTTTTATTCTTTCATATTCTGTCTCTCACATGGTCTTCCATTTCGTTTTGGTTTTTTTTTAATAGCGATTTGCCTTGTTTTGGTCAATTGATCTAACAAACATGGGTGATTGGTAAGATTTGGTTCTATTTCACTCACTTTTCTTCAACCTGCTCTGTTTTGACATTATTATTTTTAAATGTAATCCTTACAAACTGATTTTTGAACTATAGGAGCTGTGGTCGATTCCTGGGCCTAAAGATTGCTTGCAAAACAGAAGAATGGCTGTTAAAGTTCAAGGTTAAACCTCTAGGTTTCTTCTTTTCCTAAGAAAACAAAAAAAATAAATAAAAAAATTATGTGTGATTCATCAACGGGATTGCTTAGTGAAAATGGTTTTTTGTTGAAATGTAACCATGTTTATGAATCCTCTTATATATCACTGGACCTCACAAATTGAAAGGCAAAAACTTGATTCAAAGCAAAAAGAAGAAACCAGTGGACAACACCAATTAATGGATACTTGGACATCACAAATTGAAAAAATTAATGAATTCAAATCAAAAGGAAGAAGCCGTTGGACAATACTAACTATTACTAAGTGTGAAAGTTTTTTTAAAAATATCTTATTCCCATTTGGAGACTGATATCAATTGCTAAAAAGAAAATTATAAAGGGACAGTTAAACTTAAGAAATGTTAAAACAAATTAATAAAGGGACTGATTCACTCAAATATATTATTGATCTATTTTGTATAAGAGGATGGACTGATGACTCAAATGGTCTCTTTTGAGCAATACCCACCCCAAGCTAGGACACTGTTAACTTAATGGTGGCTACATAGTTGCTATTGCTTAAAGGGGGCTATTAATTGTATCTAAAATTAATAATACACACAAATTCAAAGTAGTAGCTAGTCTTTGTTTGTTTAGTAGTGAGAGGAGTTGTAGTTGAGGAAAATTGACTTTCAAGGGGTTAAGCTAAAGAGATGGGTTATAGTTGAAAATACAAAGTGTCAAACATTATTGTTGTGAAAATGGAGATATGATTACTACTTCAGTTTGATGGTTAAGTGCATAGACTCAATTAAACCTAGTGGAACTAATTAGTTCTAAATCTAATTGTATCGTTGTGTTGGAATCACCTTCTCTATCGATAAATAAAATTTAAAAACAAAAAACTACTTATACAAATAAAAAATAGGATTTCTTCTTTAAATACCACAAAAAACAAGAAAGACGAGAGGGAAAAGTTGCACCTGCCCCGTGCCCATGAGCTCTTAAACCACTTTAGAATATGTTATTTTTCCAATGTGGGATCTTGAGTCCTAACATTCCACCACGCTTTCGTACTCAACTATTGGTATTCAATGACTCGATATCATGCCTATACATAACACTGATCATCTTAATTCAGCCTATAGGTCACCCTTGTCGTGGAATTGGGCCCAGTTGTGTGGTGAAACGAGGCTCTGATACCAAATATTATGAACTCTTAGATAGAACCTGTTCCTAAAAAACGGCTTGTAAGGGAAGAGTGCCCACGAGCCCTTAAACCACTCTAAGATATGCTTATTTTGACAACGTGGGATCTTGAGTCCTAACACTAACCTTGACGCTTTTACACCGGAGTTTCTTTGGTCCTATGTGTGTATCAATGGAGATACACCTTGTGCACTTATTGTTGTTGGTGGCCTCCGTATGATGTTTGTGACTTACGTTTGTGCATATAAATACAATCTATTGCCTTTCTCTAAATCAATAATTAAAAATTAAAAAAATTATAAAATTTTTAAAAAAAAACAAGAAAGACAATGTTAACGTGACCCGCAGTGATTTTATAAAAGCGAAATGATAACATTATCCACTCCGAGCGGAAAAGCTAAGCTGCTACCATGGCAAGGCTTCTCATCTCCAACACAGCCTCTCTCACTCTCTCTCCACCAGCCCCGTCCTCACGTGCTCTACCATGGCAAGGCTGCACATATCGCCGGCGACTCGATTTTCCGGCAGGCAAGCCAGAGGCCTAACGGTGGTGACACGTGCCGGTCCCACCACGAACCAGTACGTGTTCGCATTCGTTATGCCACTCTCTCTGATCGCTGTCACTGTCTTCACCTCCATGAGAATCGCCGATATGCTCGACGAAGACTTTCTTGAAGAGGTTTGTGAAATTTCTGCAGCTGGGTTTTTGTCTTTATTTGCATGCGGTTTTGGGTTTTGTTGAAGATTGCAAGTGTTTTTATATTTCTTTTTATATTTCTTTTCGTTTTTGTGGTGATTGGAATGAGCAAGATTGCCAATGATTTCTTTCATATAGAATATAAAATGTGGCAATTGAACTGCTAGGCAACCCTTCAATGTTTTCCCATCAGTTTTATATTACCAAATCCCGCTGAAATCCTTTACATTAAAATCTAATAAAATCGCAATTGAATACACCCTCCTAAACTTCTCTTATGGCTCTGATGCCAGTTTGTTGGAAAGTGATGGACACTCACTCATAAAACTCACAATAAACAATAGAGTGCTGCTAAACGAACTCTAAAATTAACTGAGTACACCCTATGATCTAAGTACACCATAATGTTTAAATTAAAATGTAAAATTAACTAAGTACATCTTATTTAACTACCAAAAATACCCACGGTACACCCTCTTTAATTTTTAATCTTTTAAAGTATTTAAAATAAAAAATTACAGTAAAATAATAATAAAATAATATTTTAACAAAAAACTCTCTCTCTCTCTCTCTCTCTCTCTCTCTCCCTCCCTCTCATGCTTCTTCTTCTTCTTTTCTCTCTCTCATGTGCGACCACCACCACCTGGAATTGCAATTCTCCACCAAGACCACCATGTGTTTTTTGAAAACATCTGAATTGGGATTGGGATTATAGATTGTTGCATTTGAGAATTGGGTTTTAATGAGTTGACGTCGGAGTTAAAGTAGAAATGGTGACTAGGGTTGTTAAGAGGGGTGGCGTAGAGAATAGGATCTCAGGGGAGTTGAGATCTGTTGTCCCCAAATTCCCTGTCTCCTCTTGTCCTTTATCTAAAATTTTGACACGTCTCTCCACCTTTAACAATACACAAACACTGTTAACTCGTATGGAAAATAATGTAAAATATCAATAGGCATTTTGAACGCTTCTTCTCCCTCAACCATGGTAGTCTCAAGACTCTCCTAGCCTCCAACCTTGCAACGGAGAACTCTTTGGGTGTGGGTTTCCAATATTTCAGCATGAATTGGTTTGTGTTATTGATTGTTTAAGTTTTACGCAAAAAAAAATCAACTTGGATCAATACATTTCTCCTGGATTCCGTGTTGTTTGTCAAAAATTAAGTCAATTTGTTTGAAGGCATGGATTCAAAGCAATAAATACCAATATTATTTTATCTTTTTGGTCATTTTATATTAGGATAAATTAGTAATATAATAAACAATTTAGTAGTAAGGTGTACTCAGTTAATTTTAGGGTTTGTTTAGCAGCACTCTAAACAATATTTGGGAGAAGTTACTTTATTTCATATTGCTTGGGTACTACCAACCGATTACATGGCTTTGGCATATATAGCAATTACAACCACTGAAGGTATAATAAAGCCCCACTACTTCCTAGTCTTGAATACATGCACCCAATCAACTTCTAGAGTCTTTCCAAATGCTTATACATCACCTCAATACATAACGCATGAATCTAATTAATAAAGCATGTTTATTTTCAACAGACCCGTAACCAGAGTTGCATATGCCATAACGTCCGCCTCTACCCTATCTCTCTTCATTTCCTCCCAAACCCTCAAACAGCCGTCCAAGTTCCCCTCTGAAATCAAAACCTTAATCATTGCCGTGTATGCAAACACGTCAGGTTTACACAAATTCACCCTCATTCTCTCCAAAAGCTGCAACATTTCATCAATTCTTCCCATTTTACAAAGACCCTTTATCAAGATCATAAAAGTAACACTCTCCTCGACCAACCCATCACCCCTAAAGTCTTCGTAAACCGATAACGCCAAATCCAAATAACCCGACTTCACTCACGCATCCATTATCCTATTGTACAAGAAAACCCTGGGTTTAAACCCAAATTTTTTCATTTTTTCATACACGTAATAAACCCTAAGACCTCTATTGGCATCGGAGTGCATTCTGATGAGAATCTCAAACTGTTTCTCGCTGGGCGGTTTGCCCTGCGAGTCCATCAACTCTGGGACTTGGTCCGCGGACCGGAACCGGTTGGACTGGTTCAGACAATAGGCCAAGGCATTGCAGGAAGCATAAGTGTGCTTGAAACCCTTTTGCTTAAAAAATTTCTGGGCCCTCAAAAATCAGGGGCCTATGCAGTGGCACCACTTGCACACCCTCAGGGCCGCCCCTGACTATCATGCTTGTAATTTGATTAACTAGATACCAACAGTTGAGCCAAACATCCAAAGATTCAATATGGTAATATTACATATGTATGGTAATATTACATATGAAAAGGAAGGTCCAAATAAATCCAGTTTTATAATACAACTAAACATAATAAATAAATTATCTGATCAAAGAGATGCAATGGCAGGATATGAGGAACATTAACAAAGAACATGCATAATCTGTGATGAAAGCGACGGTAACGAAATTGGTATGTCATGGTATCTTGTACATGTGCACCGCAACATATTATGTTGTCTTGTCCTCAACTTCTTGGCTGCTGATGATATTCTTCTCAAAGATTATGAAAAATAAAAAATAAAAAATAAATGTATGTAATGAATATTATGGAAGTGCTACTGGACAAATATTAATGGTTAAGTACTACTTCCAAAAATGATACCATCCTTGGAAGCATTTTAATGAGCCATATATAAATAAGCCATAACTTCAGTATTTTTTAAATAAATCCAATTTTTTTATTTTTATGAAATAATTCATGAGAGTTTAGATTTAAGCGTTTATTATGATTAGAGATGATTTTATATTATAGTCCATGAGGGGAGTATCGTAAAGTTGACTATCATAGGAATGATCCCAAAAGCTACTTTCTGACCTCCTATAATTCCTAAGCATATGAGTAAATTAGTGTAATGTTTAGTGAGTTACATTTGTGTTGTTAGAGTAGTATAATGTTTAAGGACATAGAACTTAGGATTTTATTTTTTTATTTTTTTAAAGAAGAAGTTTATAAAAATAAAAATAAAAAAAGTTTAAATTTGACTAATATATTATAGTGAACAGTGCTTGGTTGAATTGAAAACATACCTTCTTTTCTCTCCGCGTAGACACTTCATAGCCCCATGTTGTATGTTTTTATATATGGAGACTCAGGAGCAAACGCTTTTAATTTTGGACACCCATGAACAATGACTTCCTTCAAGGCTGGCCACTTCAAAGTATAAGCTTGAGAGCAAAAAGATTCAAGTTTGGGTAAATCTTCAAGTTCGATAGAATTCATGTGTGGAAATGTCAATTCATCCTTAATACTTTCTCCTTCTCCTTCTGCCTCGCCAACAATTTTCTCCATCGCACTACAACTGGAAACTTCTATTGTCTCAAGGCAGGTAAGAAGTTTGGCTATGTGCGGTGAAAACAAGTATCTCAAATTGTGACAGTGCCATACTTCTAGTATTCGCAGGTTTCCAAAGCCCGAGCTAACTTGTAAACCCTTTTCCCATATATGGCTCAGCATTGGTAAAAACTCCAACTTCAATTCCCTCAGCTTATCAAATGCTTGAGTAGAAGGGGTTTCTTGAACCAAAAATATCACTTCCAATAAATCGCACATGCGTACATATAGAGATTCTAGATTGTCCCTAGCAGGTGAGGTTTGAAGATTTGTTGAGGTAACCTGGCAAAAGGGTAGAAAAGTAATTTTATATTAATTTGTTAGTGTTTCAATCATAAACATATGGGATATTAGAAATCAAGAACGTTGTTTAAAAAAGAAAAATGAATTGTTTATTGTTGAACTAAGCAAGTTACCAGTATTCGTATAAAAAGAATGTACCAATATTGTTTATTGTTTAACTAAGCAGTTTAATTATTGTATATTATCACATTCTAGATACCAATAAGACTGTTTGCGAAAATAATGGTGATCATTTCCCAAATGAAAATGAACAAGTGTTTACAATTGTCATGGGCCGTGCTTGGGCCAAGCCCATTTAACTTTTCTTTTTTATTTTATTTATCTTTTATCTTCAATGATATCTGTACCTAAGACCAATTTTCACAAAATAGACACTAAATATCGCTTTAGAATAATGACGTACCTCTATATTTACAGGGCGGGGCAATATTTGAGTAGAGTTGAGAGTAGATGGACGACTTTGTAAGCAGACTAGTGGCGCACATCCAAATCCAGATCCAGATCCAGTTGATGATGCACATCCAGATCCTAATTCTTCTCTACCTTTTACATGAACATCACTCAAATTATGTGCAACTGCTGCAGACAGCTTTTTGCTTAGTGGTGCAAAACGCAATATCTTTAATTTGTCACAATATTTCACATGCATAACTCTCGTGGAGGAGGACCATGCAAAAGAATAGGCATCAGGGCAAAATCTCTCGAGGTTTGTCAAACTTGATAGTGTGAATCTATTGAGTAGTTTGGGAAACAAAGTCATCGTGCCACTGCCACTTGTCTCTTTCCCTTCTTCATGGATATTGTCCTTTGTGGAAGCAGCTGCCAGTACTATAGTTTCCATATTTGGACATGACTTTATTTTGACTTGTTGGAGATTCACAAGGAGCTTGTAAATTTCATAGGGGCATAGATATTTCAGATCATGACAATATCCAATTGCTAAAGATCTCACATTTTGAAAACCTTGGAATCTAGGTTGAACGTTCTTCCACAAGTGCTCAAGCTCATCTGAATACTCCACTTCCAATTTTTGTAATTGAGAAAATGCTGAGACATGCCCTTCTAAATCAAATACCACATCGCTTCTCAAAAACTTCATTTGTAGTTGCTCTAGTTTTGGTAACCATGAAATGCAATTTGAAGGAAATAATGCATTACAACTTGCTCCCACTTGTGCTACTTTTGATTTAGATGAGGTTGACCCAGCAACTTGATTGTCATTCCTAGTCTCCTTCATCTTGTTCACACTTTCATCATTGGGCTTTATAATCTGTACATTAATTCATTCTAGATAAATAATGAACTTACACATGAGCCAAAAAGAAATAAATACATAACTAATGAACTTCCACCATTTGTCTTATTTCCAAATTGCCTTAATTATATTCTCATATCCTCTGTCATAAATTTTGAGAAATCCTTTTCCTACCCACTATTTCCCTCAATTACTATTCACCAATAAACATTTATTGCATATGCAGACAAACTTAACTATTATTCTAACTTATGTATGTAGAAATAATAACACAAAAACCAATATTCAATGACATATTTATTGCAAAAGCATATGTACCATTTAAGTGTCAAAAGATTAATTATTTGTTTAACTAACATATTTAGATACATAAATACCTCATAGGTAGAGTCGTATTGGTTGCTCGTGTAGAAATCAAGGAGCTTGGGCAGATCAACAAGCTTCAAAACTGTTAATCTTGACAATTTTATCATGTGAGATGCATTATCATCTTCCATTCTCTCCTTTGATATGATCTCTTCCACGTTAGCACAATCATCAACTGTTAAGCTTTGGAGTTGTACCAAGTTTTGTGCTACGGATAGTGAAAAGACATATTTTAACTCACAACATCTGTTAATTACAATGGATCTTAGGTTTATAAAGGAGCGTTTGTCTGGATGTTCACGAGTCCAATCTGTTCCACTCATAAGATACTCTATGTCCTTGTCATACATGATTGATAAAACTTTCAAGCGTTGAAAGCCCCCTTGATCATCAGATTGCTTCAAAAGCATCAAACTCTTTAAATTGTATGTGCACTTCAGGCTTAAGTCTTCAGATTGCTTCAAAAGGTATCCAATTGTTCCAATCTCCATATATTTTGTTACATCATCATGAAGCATCAAACTATTTTCAAATAGATAACCAGGCATTCCAACTCGAAAAGGTGATCCACTAGTATTGATAGATACATGAAATCTTATATGCTCGTTCTTTAAGAGAAACTCATTTCGCACTATCTGATGATCAAGTATTCCTATGGCTAAGACTTTTAAATGAACAGATAGAGACATCACCTCATCAAGGCTTGCCATGCTCGTTTCGCCCTTGCTTCCTATTGTTGGCCCCCAATTGAGAAAGCTTTTTGCCAAGTACAACTCGTCTAACCTCCTTAAGTTGGATAAGACACCATGAGGAATTTCTACAAGTCTTTCACAATCTGTTGCATCTAGAATTCTTAATCGTTGAAGATCTCTGATTTCTTTAGGCAACTTACTGATTTTAGAGCGAGCAAAGCTGAGGATCTCTAAATTCTCAAAAACTCCAATAACATGAGATATGTCTCCCAATTTACAATCCTCTAGACACAAGGTATGAAGGCACTTGGGTTCTCCAAGCGCTAGAGATCTTTTCAAGGACAAATAACTTGACATATCCATACCCAAGAAAGCTAAAACCTTGAGTTCTTTCAACCTTTTAAAGTGGTGGGAATATTCTGAACTGGAGAAATTTATCAATTGTAGAAGCTCAAGTTTTTGGCACTCCAAACCATCTGTAATATCTTCATCTAACTTAAAATTAATTAATGAAATTGCACTGTAATGTTCTTGGTTTGTAGCTTTTTGTACTCCTGACCATCCTCCATCTCCACCTTCTGCATCAAACGATCTTACCATAAATCTGTGAGGATCTTTTGAGGCAATTGATATGGCAACATCACGAACTACGTCATGCATTTTGATACGTCCTTCCTTTTCGCTATCCAGCAACAAGAATCTTCTTTTTAGTTGTCCAACGAAAGAATGCACTTTGTTTCTTACATCTTCGACTATGTTGGTGTTTCTAAAAGTTGCTCGACCCGACCCATACCTCACCAAATACTCAATCGGAATATCATAATCTTCTGGAAATAAGCAACAAAGTAAAAAACATGACTTGACTTCATCGCTATCCAATTTATCATAACTCAATTTTATGCAAGAATAAACCTTGGGTTCCATTCCAGGGATGTTTTCAGGGAGGGAATTTTTCAGTTCTTGCAATGCAGTATTCCATTCATGCTTGCCACTACTTGGTAGAAGAGCTTTCCCAACAGTTATGATAGCAATGGGTAAACCTTTGCATTCATCAACAATCAATTTTGCAACATGAGACAAATCAAGATTATTGTCCAAGGATTCACCTACAGTCGCTCTGAAAAGCTCCCACGCTTCTTCTTTATTTAAGGCTTGGACTCTAAAAATGTCATCTTTACAACCCATTACTTTACAAACTTCTTCATTTCGAGATGTCAACAAAATTTTGCACCCTTCATGATCACCAAAAGGGATTCCTATATCCTGTAATTTAAGCTCTGACCAAACATCATCCAATATAATCAGGATTCTTTTACTTTTTTTTATTCTCTCATGTAGCTTTCGTGCTCTTATAGATTCAGGTGCCTCGTCCAATTTCATACCTAGTGGCTCTGCAATTTCAGCTTGAATTGTCCTAATGCTTATAGTTGCAGAGACAGTTGACATCACAACATCATCAAACAACTCACTCATTCCTTCTAATCTCTTGATGATTTCTCTCACCATTGTGGTTTTACCCACACCTCCCATCCCGCAAATCCCAATTATTCTTGTCTTTTCATTCCTCAAAGCACTAAGCACATCATTCATGATTGCTTTTCTGGATTCAAAACCCTTAAAACCTTTACTAGAGATTATTGACCCTAGCTGTTGCAGAGGTGCAGGATTGGCAACATTAGTACTCAGTCCTTCCTCTAGTTTGAGATCAAACACCGCCTGGGCAATCTTCTTTGCTTTCCTGCTCAGAGAATACCGTGATTTCAAATTTGGGCACAATCCATATAAACACCGCCTTTGCATGTTGACTTTGGTTTCAAGTTCTTGCACTTCTCGAAATACTTTGCTTACATCCTCCAGCCAGCTTTGAACTTGATCTTTGATGGTTGCACCATTCCTTTTTGCAGCATCCACAGATCTTTGCACATCATTTTTCTTGTCATCAAGCTTTTTAAGCGCATCTTTCAGACTTTCTATGTTGGAATCATAATAAATTAGATAGCTGAGTTGTCTCCCAATTAGTGCCACTGGTTCTTCTACAATTTTAGATGCAATTGAAATACAAAATTCTTCCATTTTCTGTTGCAGTTCAACACCTACAATTTTAATTATGAAAAAGTCAAAGGTAAACCAATCAAAAACCCAACCAAACAAATCTCATAGCAATTCTAACTCATAATCTATAAACACTCTTCCTCCTCCCCCACCAAAAAACTGCTCAAGACACCCAACCATCACAGCCACAGCCACAGCCACCGCCGGTAGCTCTCTCTCTCTCTCTCTCTTATTTTTGTTTCTCAATTCCTACTTTGACAAACACGTTTGCCAAACACCCATGCACCGCCCACTCCTTGATTTGCTCAAGGTAATAGGGTTCTTAGATCTCTCAATCATCCCATCATCAATGGATTCATATATGATATGATATGATATGATATGATATGATATGGTATGATATGCAACCGACAAGATGCTCTGTTTCAATTTAATTTGAAATCCTCCCATCTAATTTCAGGTTGTTTCATGGATGGTGATTTGGTTTCATTAGATTTGAAACTAAGCGTTTCTAGATATGCAACTAAACTTTAGTTTTTATGTCAATCACAGCAGGTTTGAAACAATGATGAGCAATGAGGGTGCAGTGGTTTTCTGGGCTTAGGTTCTTCTTGGGGTGTTTGGGTTGTTCTAGGAATTTTTATTTTGTTTCATTTTTAGCTTTATTTTGACCTTTGAATTATAGTTAACACCGTTAAATTTGGAGAGAGATTTTGGGGGGGAGGGGGCAGGGAGAGAGAGACTAACCAAAGGGGTGTGATTGTAGTAAATGAAACATGTGGCATCTGACTCTAATTATACCAAACTTCAGGGAGTCTAAGTGAAATTATCCCCTTGTTAAAATGACCAGCTTCAGTTAGGGCTCGTCAATGGGCCGGGCCGGGCCGGGCTTTTTTAGAAAATTCAAAGCCCAAGCCCATCTCATGAGCCGGGCTTGAAAAAGCCCAACGGGCCGGGCCGAAATGGGCCTAAAAAATAGTAAGTGTAAAAAAAAAATAATAATTTATAAGGATGGTATGAATAAAGATGCAAATGTTTGGTGATGTGTTAAAGAAAAGTGTGATTATATTTGGTGATATGATATGTTGTTTGTCTTATTTTATATATATATATAAAATTGTTGTATAAATAAATGACACAAATTAATGTGCTAATCATCCAATTATAAACTAGGAATGAGTAGAATACAATGGAAACAAACACAGTTTTTATAACAAGTAACACACACAAAAAAATTAAAGAGGGGGATTTGTCATTCAAGTGATGTAATCCTAATCCTAAACCCTTATTTATACATAATATATATGTATGCGGGCCTAATGGGCCGGGCTTTTGTGGGCGGGCCGGGCCCTCTGAAAGCCCATAATGGGCCGGGCGGGCCCCCGTAGGCCCATGAGCCCACGGGCCAAATGATGAGGCCTAGCTTCAGCTTTGGTGTGCCCAACTAACAAATCTCGTTAGCAGTTCACATCTTTTATGAAATAGCTTACGTTTGCTTCATTCAAGTTTGGTGTGCCCAGCTAACAAACGATGTACTTAAAAATGTTCATTGATATTTTTTCATTTATTTTAATATTTCATTAACTTGGGCTAAACTTGAGTTTTTTAGTTAAAATTTAGCTAAAAACACTAGAAAGTTATTTTAGGAGTTCTCCATCAAATTTCAACTCCAACCATACTCTCTAATTTAATATTTTTTTAATTCAATTTTGGAATAGAGTGCAGACACAAAAGCAACAACAAAAAATAGTTTGCGTTAAATAAATGGTTAAAATACTATTAACATAAGGGAGCATTAAATTATAGGGAGCCATTAAAAGTCATCTCTCTCCCCTCAAATTTAGGAGTTCCTAGAGGTCTCCATATTTTTCAATTACTCAGTAAAATTTGTCTAAAGAGATGTTCTAGAGGTCTCCCTATTTTTCAATTCATTCGTAAAATTTGTCTAAAGAAGTGTTTTATGAAGTCCATTATCGATGCTCTAAATTCACTTAAAAAATGAGTTCAGTCAAGCCAACCATAAACACTTGATCAGTAGATGCTTAGTCAAGTCGAGCTCAAAATGTCTAGCCAAGCATAAACAATCGATCAGTAGATGCTTAGTCAAGCCCAACTTAAAGGGCCACCTATAATATTGTTCCACTATATATCGTGTGGGAAATATCCTATAAAACCTAATCATTTTATGGATATTACCTATATTTACTCAGTAATTAAAGGGACATCGCCCACCTCAAAGGGCACCCCCAACCCCCACTCTATTACAAGTTTTATCCGTAAATTTATATTTGTTAGTGTTTTCTTTTATTTTATTTGAATATATTAGATTATTTGTATTGATTGTTTACAATCTTGGTTTTTGCATTTAATGTGCGGTTCTTTTTAGATGTTAAGAGTCTTTCACCAATAGCAAATGAGGAAGAATAAAGAATGTCTTGCAAGAAGAAGATAGAACATAAGGAGGAGGTGGGCTGCAGCCAAAGCTAGAAGACAAAGGAAAAGCATGGAGAGAAACCCGTCTGATGCATCCAAATCCAAAGCCAAAGAGAAAGATAAATTGAAATTGACCATCATGTTGTGCAGCCAATGAATGGAAAGAAAGAAGGAATGTGCAGAAAGTGGGTTGATATCTAGCTATAAATAGAGAGAGAGTGCAGAGATATAGTAGTATAAAATGTGTGCAGAGATAAGAGTAGTGCAGAAAGTGGGGACAAGACAGGAGAGATGAAAGAGGAGAGAAAATGCAATAGAATTGGAGAAAATTTTGGGGATCCGAGAGGCAAGGAACCAAGGAGTTTATGATGCAGTTTTTTATTTTTCTTTTCTACTTTTGTTTTTATCTTTTATTGTAGTTTATTATTTTATTTATGTCTAGTTGAATTCTGTTAATGATGAAACACCATTATAAAATTAATTTCTTATTTTTATCTTTTAATTTCAAAATTATATTCTTCAATGTTAATCACTTTGGCTTCACAAGATTAATAAATTAACTTTCTCTTCACCGCTTTTATCATGTATTTATGGTAGTTAAGAATTTAGGTTGATTTATTAATACATCCTTGGTTTTACATTTTTAGTATACAAATTTCCTCGATCTCTTGTCATTCAAATAACCTTTTTCACTTAGGATGCTTAAGAAACTTTGATCCTTTGTAGTTAAATAATTGTTTTTACATGTGATGCTTAGATTTTGTACTAATGAAGGAAAGGAGAATTTTAAAAAGATTTATTAAATTGGATGTTGAATTGATATATCTTGAGAAATCAATAAATTGATTTCTAGATTTCTACTCTATGGGAATTGATAAGTAAATAATTAGAGTTTTATGGAATAGTGGTGTGAATTCCAATGCCTTAGTTTATTGTCATTTACAATATATGTTTTTATGCTTTATTTAATTGTCTTTTCAACCAACAAATCAGCCTTGGATGGAACTAGGTTAGTAATTGAATTAATTCGAGTTGGATTAGCTTTCTATCTTCTTCATGCAATTCCTGTTGGTATGACCTTGTTCTTACACGTCTACATTACATTCGATTCATGCACTTGCGATTATTTATAAATTTAAGAAGACACCTATTTTGGTGACAAACACTACCCCACTCAGATTCCAGTCGAATCCATCACTTTAAAACCTCCAATATCTGAGTTTCAAATCCAATTAATTCCTCCAAAGCAGGCAATCATATCACAAAGTTCAAATCGACAACCGGCACATGACCAATGCTTTGTCCTCGAAGACGTTGCTCACTTGACTAATTTTCTCTCTAATTTATTGGTAATTCACCAAGAGAGATAAGGATAGTTTTCAGTTTTTGTTTTTTTCGTTTTTTCAATTTTTTTCTTCACTCCTTTCTCACCACACATGCATTACCAAACTCCGTATTTGGGACCTCCCAACTAAGATCATAGTTGGAACATGGACTTTCATTATATATGAGCTCATATTCACAATTTTACCCCAAAAAAAATTTCATTTCCAAGTTCCAAATAAAACTTAAATAAGTTATCAAACAACTTTTAAACAATATGCAATTTTATTTTTAAAATTAAAATTGGTTACCAAACAAGTTTTGTAGTTTTAATTTTTTTAAACTGAAATTGTTATCAAGCAAACCATAAGTATTTGTTCATTGTTTAATATATATTTCTCGGTTTAAGATTTTTTTTAATCTTAAGTTGAATTTTCAAATGTTTTATTAATATTTTATCCTACTTCATTTTTTCATATAAAAAAGTGGACCCTATGTGTGCCACATTGTCATTTAAATGGACCCTACGCGTAACAATTTCAAAAAATGGCAGTGCTTGCTAAAAATGAAAACACGGATATATACTAACTTAAAATTAACACATTTTTTGGGTGAAGCATTCAAAATTCTAGAAAACACCATTCCTTTTTTTATCATTATTTCTTTTTCTGGCTATGTTAGAGGGTATTGATCCTACACGTATCCTAATTCTTTGTCATTAACGTGCACTCTCTCACCACTTGAGCTAACTTCAATAGTTTCCTAACTTAAAAAGTTTATTTAATTAAGAAGGCAATCTAATAAAATGGGTGTATGATCATAAAATGAAATCTATATATATATAAAGGAAGAGACCACAAATAGTGAAACATTAAAAACCCTTCAAATACCCTTGGCTAAGTAATTTTGCTAAACAACTACATTCTTTTGTTTTCATTTGTTTTCTTGTTTTTTAATACATAAACTAATGTATGTTTACTCTAAAAGGTTCTCCATCACAATAAAAAAAACAAATAAGAAGAAGAAACAAAAGTAAATTGGTGAACGCATGAGTGCGTGCCAAGAGGTAGTCGATAAAGAAAATTAAAAATTTCTAAGAAAAACCAACCTCGAGTTAGCAGCAATTTATAGCACTATCCGTAATCCGAATGCTCATTATCTCACTTACGCCATGCAACAACTACCTTGAAAGACTGCAGACATAAAGCCAGAAATATATAGATGAAACAAAGATATATATATATATATATATATATATATATATATATATATATATATATATTTGTGCTGTGAGAAAATAAATAATACAGAAATAGGACAAAATAAAGCTAAGTAGGTTCAGAAAAAGGAAAGCAAGAAAACTTATAGACACGAAACCAAAAAAAGTAAACAGGCCCTTAATCCCCCAAAATACAGAAAGAATATTACAAAGGTCACGAACATGAGTTTTCCAAGTAAAGTGTCAAGCGAACCACTTGTGTTGTGCTAAAGTGTGAAGGCAAACAACTATTTCAAGACTTACCTAGCTCTCCAATGCAATGTTTCAACAAAAACTGGTGAACTGTTTCGAGAAGCTTGAATGATAAAATTAATTATAACCACAAAAGGGGACACAATATGAACTGAGAACTCAGAGGAAGTGAATGAGTATGTCACGTTCGCTATGTAGAAGAGCTAAAGGACGAGTTTGTGTTAGCAAGACAAAGGAGACAATGTATAACGAGCATTACTTCAAGAGAAGGTGATGCCATGTTTAAAAAGATGGTTTTAGAATATTTAAAAGCAAACCTAGGTAGCACGTAACAACACACATCTCTCTACCAACCCAATTTCAAGGAATCTTTTTACCAAAAATAAAAATTTTCAAGGATCTTTTTGCATTTTTGAAGATTCAATATTCTGAATTACTTTAATGTACGATAATATGGATTGAACTTGAGCTGCCACACTGTATTGGTCAACATTGCCTAACACACATTTACATTGTGAAGGAATTTTCAAATAATTAAAGTGGATTTTAAGGATATGGGTTACCAAATTTATTAATGAAATGCCGTTCAACAATAAAGAATGATAAGCAAGAATATATACCTCCTTGACCTTAACTAACGAGGAAGGCTGGTATAAATACTAGCCCTCTCTAACAAGGAAAATAAAAGTGAGGGGATACTTGACGTATTCTCCTCATTGATAACTCTAACAAAGAAATATCACTTTTTGGTTTCATATAGACAGAAAATTAACCCAACTCAAGTGTCAAATATTTCTTCAAGCGAAGGGGATCCTGCTACCCTTTTCTAAAAGATGGTTTTAGAATATTTAAAAGCTAAACCTAAATATTTCCCTGAACATCCAGCTCGAGCATATATGCTTGCCATGCCCAAGTTTTTGTAGCACATTTTTTTGATTTATCAACTTTAAAGAATATATATATATATATATATATATAATTTCACTATGAATATCAAAATATGCTAGGAAACAAAAGGCAGGGCAGTAACAACACACATCTCCACCAACCCAATTTCCTCTAAAACTTGCGAAGGAATTTTCAAATAATTAACTTGGATTTTAAGGATATTTTTGTTACCAGTTTTATATTAATGAATTTCTGCGAGATACCTTCTTAATGCACGAGGAAAAGAAAAGTGCGGGTATACTTGACACATTCTTCTCACTAGCCTCTTCGCAAGTGCTTCCATGCCTTTGAGAGGCTTTTTTTTAAAATAAAATAAAATAAAATTTATTTTGAAAAGTGCTGAATTAGATCCAGATATGAGATTATCTTCAAGAACGAAAGAGAAAGAGAGAGGTAGGAGGAGGCGGTGTTCTCGTCGTCTAGGTGGAGGCGGTGTTCTCACCTTCAAGGTGGAGATGGTGTTGTCACTGACGAGGTGAAGAAGGTATCTCTGCCGGCAAGGTGGGTTGGCTGACGGTGTTGGGTGGGTGGGAGTTTGGTGGATGTTGGTTTTTTTTGTTTAATTTTCAATTTTTTAATGCTTAATTTATTAAAAGTTGACACTATGTATTAAGAGTTAAGTTTGATTAACAAAAAACACAAAAAGAGTCCAGTGAATAGAGAGGCGTCAAAGAATTAGACTGGGGACAGGTGGGTACAGGAAAAAGAGGGACATAAGATCTGGACTCCAACAACCCACCCATTGAATAAATCTTTCGCTTCCTGCCACTTACTCTTAAACGGCAACGTCTATAGTGCACCCGGTGCGCAATTGTTTTAGGGTTAATGATAGTTTAGTACTCTGTGGTTACATCATTAAGACATATTAGTTTCTATTTTCTCAGTTTCCGTCAGATTTCTCTTTTCGTTGCCTACATGGTGTAGGAGTCTTTTTCTTCCGGCGGCAAGTGGGCTTAGCTGATGAAATTGTCCCCTTTGTTTGAGTCCGAAATTAAGCCCCAAAATGCTTCGAAAGGGCAGCAGAGCCTTAGGAAGAATTTTGGTTATCTTCTCCAACAAAACAACAGCTATTTTACAGATAATTTCTTCACATTGACAGACAAATTTTTAGGCTTGGCATGAGGAGCATGTGGCATGAGAGCAAAGTTATCATGGGTTTGGCACCTTGGGAAAGAGAAAGTTTGTGGGTTCCTATGGAGGTCAGAGGTTCTAATGGAAGAGAGGGGAGGTTCCGAGGAGGAGAGTTTTTTGGTGGTTTTCGTAGCTTCCGGCAGCTCGGCAGTGTCTCCGTCAGAACTGTAGCAATTTTGCCAAAGTATGGGAGATGGAGGAAATGGGCTAGCAAAGCACGAAAATTTGCTGGGTTTGCAAGAGAGAGAAAGCTTGCTCTCTGAAGATTGTGGGTTGTCCTGTGTTGGGTAGAAGAGGCCCTATTTATAGTTGCTGGGGTTTGCTCTTCTTCAAGAAACCCTAATGGTTTCTTTCTAACTTAGCTAGGCTTTCTTCTTCCTTTCTTCTCTTCCTTCTTGACTTACCTCATGGTGGCAAGGTCAGCTCTGTCCAATCCCCCAAAATCAGAGATTTTGGGTGCTCCAAATCTCTTCCAGCGGCTGCCTCAGAAGGGAGCTTCCCCTTTTCACTCATCTTCTTCCTCCTCTTTCTTCCTCTTTCCATGGCCAAGTCTGATGAAGGAAAGAAAGTGGCTGTACCCGTTGGTTTAAGGGGTGGCATCCTTCTTGCGTGCTAATATTTCTTGGTTTCTTGAATTCCTATACTTGGAACTAGTTCCCAGCAGCCACCCATATGCAGATTTCCAACGTTGGTTTTGTGGTTTTGTCTTCAAACTGAGTGCCAGGGTCTGAGCTGGTTTTTATCCTAATTATGTTGGCTTTTTAACCACATGATCTATCCAATGGATGGGGTGGCTTTGTCAAATGTTGGGCTTTTTGGTTAGTTTACTCTAATTGGACCAATGGGCTTATTTTGGCTAGTTTATTCTAATTGGGTTAATGGGCTATTTTGGTTGAGGCAATGGTTCATCTCCTTCCTTGTGCTTACCCATGTTTGGGTCTAAGAAAATGGGTCTGAGTCCCGAGGCCCCCAAGCGACCCGAGACTTCCATTTCTTAACCCATCGATGGGCCCCATGATAACCTGTTACCATCCTTACCACAACCCACTCAAGCAAGCCCCGGGCATTTGAGTGGCTTGGGCCCACTTAAGCTTGTAGCGCGACGTGTTGCTTATTTGCTTGGCGTGGCATGTGTGCAAGCGCGTATGATGAACTTTCGCGTGCCCTAATCGGGCTTCTCTTCGGTAAGGTATTGCATTGGGCCTAGAATTTATTTGGGCCGAACCGTGGATTTTTTGGGCCTTAACACATGGCATTGTGAGTCCCAATTTTCGCTTTTTTATTTTTTATTTTTATAAAAATGTAAAATAATTAAAATATTAAAAAACAAATTAAAATATTAAAAAATTAAAAATAGAACCCCATCATCTCTCTCTCGCTCTCTGCGCTCTCCCTCTTCCTCTGTATTTTCTTCTCCCCAACAACCTAGACAACCCCCAGCATCAATCGCAACCCAGACCCCACCCCCACCCTAGCCACAACCAGTCTCACTCCCACCCCACCCGGTAGCTCCCAATCCCCACCTCGCATTCTCCTAACCTCCCCTCATACGAATGTAGTTGGTTTTCGGGCGAACCACAATGGATCCGGCCACTTTGGTTGCTACCAAATCTCATCCCCAGCCATCCCACCCCCATCCCAGCCTCTCTCTCTCTCTCTCTCTCTCTCTCTCTCTCTCTCTCTCTCTCTCTCTCTCTCTCTCTCTCTCTCTCTCTCTCTCTCTCCAATGACCATCCACAAACTCAACAACCTACTGATAATAACCACTTTGACCAATTGGAGTTCCTACAAAATGTGTTTTATTTTAAATTTTTTTTCTTTCATTTGATTTGAACCATGCCATTTGTTTGTGTTTCTGGTTCAGTGGCGTGGATCAAAAAGATTTAGTGATGAGAGAGAGAAATTGGACTTTTGCTTTTGTTTTCTATGAAATCATTCCAAAGAGATCTATCGGCTATGCAGGGGTCCGGAGAGGGTGGGTGGTGTGGCTGTGCAGTGCGAGTCAAACAATATGGGTAGAATATTTTCAGATATATTTCATTCTCCGAAAGGAGGTATTTATAATACAGGTTACAAACCCTAGTAGAGTTTAATTAGGAAATAAGTGGAATCCTAATTACATAATATCTATACAAAAGGAAAAATAAATAAAACCCAAATAGAATAAGATATATTCTACTCGCCAACACTCCCCCTCAAGTTGGAGCAAAGACATCACGCATTCCCAACTTGTCAAGCGAGTTGAGAAAGATACTTGTAGAAACAGCTTTCGTAAGAACATCAGCTAACTGATACTCTGAACGGATGAAGGGGAAGGACACAATCTCCGCATCCAACTTTTCTTTAATGAAATTTTGATCAACCTCCACATGTTTTGTACGGTCATGTTGTACAGGATTATGAGCAATTGCAATCGCAACCGTATTGTCACAATATAAATCCATGGGTTTATTAGGCCCAAAACCAAGGTCTTTCAACAATCTCCTCAACCATAGTAACTCAGATACACCATGGGCCATTCCCCGATACTCGGCCTCAGCACTAGATCTAGACACCACTTTTTGTTTCTTGCTCCTCCACGTAACAAGATTGCCACCCACAAACATAAAATACTCAGATGTCGAACGCCTATCTGTGGCTGAACCTGCCCAATCAGCATCTGTATACCCTTCTACATTCATATGGCCATACTTGGAGAAAATTAACCCCTTGCCAGGAGTTACTTTCAGATACCTTAAAATACGAGTCACAACCCCCATATGATCCACACTAGGAGAGTGCATAAACTGACTCACTATATTTACAGCATACGCAATGTACGGACGGGTATGAGCTAAATAAATCAATTTCCCCACAAGTCGTTGATAACGTTCTTTATCAGTCGGAACTTGATCGGGATATATCCCCAACTTATGATTCTGCTCACTAGGGGTATCAATTGGTTTACAATCCAACATTCCAGTTTCTGCAAGTAAATCCAAAACATACTTTCTTTGGGATAGAAAAATACCATGTTTAGATCTGGCAACTTCAATCCCAAGAAAATACTTTAAATCACCCAATGATTTCATCTCGAACTCAGAAGCCAGATACTTCTGAAGACTCTGTATCTCTACATGATCATCTCCAGTCACAATCATATCATCAACATAAATAATTAAAGCCGACAATTTACCTTTATGACGCTTCAGAAACAAAGTATGATCAGAGTTACTTTGCACATACCCAAACTTCTTCATGGATGCAGCAAATCTTCCAAACCACGCTCTTGCAGACTGCTTTAATCCATACAAGGATTTCCGTAGCTTGCACACCACACCCTCCTTAGAAGTCATAGGGATACCCGGCGGAGGATCCATATATATTTCTTCCTTGAGGTCACCATGGAGGAATGCATTTTTGACATCAAATTGTAGCAGCGGCCAGTCACGGTTAGCAGCTAAGGATAAGAGTACGCGTATAGTGTTGAGCTTAGCTACTGGAGCAAAAGTCTCTGTGTAATCTACTCCATATGTCTAAGTATACCCTTTTGCTACCAATCTTGCCTTGTAACGGTCAATGGAACCATCAGCCTTGTGCTTCAAAGTAAACACCCATCTGCACCCAACTACCTTTTTTCCTTTTGGTAAAGGAACTAACTCCCAAGTAGCATTCTTGTTCAAGGCTTCCATCTCAACATGCATTGCATCTACCCAGTTTTGATCACATAGAGCATCCTGCAACTTAGTTGTCACACATACACTAGATAATTGACACAAATATGATGCATATAACTTAGATAAACGATGAGTTGACATATAATGGTTAATGGGATATTTAGACTTGGCATGTATATCAGGAGAATATTGCACTTTAGGTTTCCCACGGGTAGTACGTGGGGGCAAAGAATAGGTAGGCACATCACTAGAAAGTACCTCATTATCACAACTTGATTGAGGCAATGGCAGGGCAGAGGGGGGTCTGTTATCAATTTCATCTGTACGAGAGTCGCCAATATCACTGTTATGTCCTTCTGAGAGAGGCTCTTCATCTGTACGAGAGTCGCCAATATCATTGTTATGTCCTTCTGAGAGAGGCTCGAAAACACCAACAATTTCGTCTGGCGACCGGTCGTGGCTTTCCTCGCGACCGGTCGCGTCACTCGTAGCGGAATAAAGATGGAAACAGACGCTTAAGGTAGCCAAATGACGGGTGTCCCAAGCGACGATGCCATAACCAAATTTGCTATTTGTCTTTGACACTGCAATGTTGAACAGTATTAACGACACGATCACAAACTGGTGCCGAAGGTAATGTCAAATAATACAACCCCCCTATCCGTTTACCATGCCCAATCACCTCGTGAGTCTTGAGATCCTGAAAAGAGCAATGGGTAGGATAAAAAGTAGCAGAAGCATTAAGTGTATCAAGTAAGCGACCAACAGATAACAAGTTACAATGGATATTGGGAACTAATAACGCACGAGACAAGGACAGAGTTGGGGTGAGAGAAATGGTGCCCTCGCCAGTAATTGGAGAGGGCAAACCATTAGCACTAGTTATGTATGGGTCACGGGTGTTACTAGACAACTCATTAAAAAAATTAGCATTATAAGTCATATGATCAGAAGCACCAGTGTCAATTATCAAAGTATTAGAGCCAGTACCTGGAATAGAGTCAGAAACATGCAAATTTGCAGAAGCAGCAGTAGCACCAACAATGGAATTATCACCCATGATTGTAGCAGAAACTCAACAAATCACGCAGGGTATACAACAGATCACAGCACAGACACAAATATGGCAGATGCACGAAGACAACAGAGGCACAAACACAGTAGAGGCAGATGCATGAACACAGTAGAGGCACGCAGTAAAGGCACGAACACGACAGAGCACAAGGCACAAACACAGTAGAGGCAGATGCACGAACACAGTAGAGGCACAAACACGACAGAGCACACAGCGGAACACGGCAAAGGCACAGACACAAGAACCCTAAAAGAAATTAGGGCACACAGTAGAACACGGATGGGCACAACACACACAAGTCACCAGAAACCAGGCTCTGATACCAAGTCAAACAATATGGGTAGAATATTTTCAGATATATTTCATTCTCCGAAAGGAGGTATTTATAATACAGGTTACAAACCCTAGTAGGGTTTAATTAGGAAATAAGTGGAATCCTAATTACATAATATCTATACAAAAGGAAAAATAAATAAAACCCAAATAGAATAGGATATATTCTACTCGCCAACAGTGGGTGGGCTGAGGAATTACAGGATGTTTGGCGACGACTGTTATGGCTGGGAGTGAGGCTAGCTAATCTGTGTTTGTGTGTGAGAGAGAGAGAGAGAGAGAGTGTGTGTTGGGGAAGGAGGGTGGTTGCTAGGTAGGGAGGAGGGTGGTGGCTGGGAGAGAGAGTGTTTTTTTATATTAGTCCCTGGAGGTTTAGTGTCAATATCGAAATGGGCCCCAAGGATTCAATTCAATCAATTTCATACCCGACATTTCAAAGTATTACCAATTTACACCCGCCGTTACATTGACCGTCAAAGTCAGACATTAAATGCTGACGTGGCAGTCGTGGGACCCACCTCATAACCAAACAGCAGTTAGAAAGAGACCAATATAGGACAAATAATATTAAAAAATTCTTTATTTTTAAAGTTAATTAAAATCAATTATTTAAAACCAAAAAAAAAAACATAACCCCATCCGTCAAATCTAAATCCAAACCCAGCATCTCCACTATTCATCCTTCTTCCTTCTTCCTTCTTCTCTCCACCCATCAAACCCTAAATCCAAACCCAGCATCTCCACCACCCACCCTTCTTCTTCCTCCTCCTTATCTTCCAATATCCTCACCTTCGTTCCCAACACCCATTAAAAAATAAAATTTGGAGGTTGCTGCATTTGTTTCACAATTTGGAGTCTAGCCACTTGCAGATCTGGGTATGGGGCTTGGTGGTGGGGATATGGGTGTATTAACATAATTGGATCGAACCATATGTAAAAGAGAGAGAGAGAGAGAGAGAGAGAGAGAGAGAGAGAGAGAGAGGCGGAGATATTTCAGAGGATGAGGGAAAGGGGCTGGGGATGGGGCGGGGCTGCGTGGAGAAGAGGGGTGACGCTGGGCTGAGAGAGAGAGACTAAGAGGGGCGGAGATATTTCAGAGGAGGAGGGAAAGGGGATGGGGCTGGGGCGGGGCTGTGTGGAGAAGAGGGGTGATGCTGGGCTGAGAAATTTCCAGGTGATCGGGAGGTGCGATGGGCAATCAGGAGGTTCAAAGCCACTCAGTTTTTATCTGAAATATTATCTTCCGTATTTTCTTTCTTGAAAGAGTAATGCAGAGGTTCAAAAACCACATGAATCAGAAGTGTTTCTCAAGTACATATATTTACTGGAGAAAGCAACAATTTCTTTTTTTTCTTCTCTTGGTTTCAAAGGAGCAATAGAAGTTTTCGTTTCTCTATATTCACTGCATTCCTCTACTTAGAGAAAACATATTAAACAATTAAAACCTAATCTACATTGACTAATGGAATAGAAAATCGAATCTCTGCATCACAATCTTCCGACGACGCGCAGATCTCCTCCTCATATCTATTGGCTAGGGCTCTGGTATTGGTTGGGGCTAGGAGGAGAGGACTGAGGGAGAATGAGGTGGTGGGTGGTGGGTGAGGAACGAAGGTGGGGATGTTGGAAGAGAAGGAGGAGGAAGAAGAAGGATGGGTGGTGGAGATGCTGGGTTTGGATTTAGGGTTTGATGGGTGGAGAGAAGAAGGAAGAGGAAGAAGGATGGGTGGTGAAGATATGGGTTTGGATTTAGGTTTGAGGGGTGGGGAGTTTGAAGGGTTTTTTAATTATGTTTTTTTTTTTGTTTTAAATATTGATTTTAATTAACTTTAAAAATAAAGAATTTTTTAATATTATTTGTCCTATATTGGTCTCTTTCTAACTGCTGTTTGGTTATGAGGTGGGTCCCACGACTGCCACGTTAGCATTTAACGTCTGACTTTGACGGTTAATGTAACGGCGGGTGTAAATTGGTAATACTTTGAAATGTCGGGTATGAAATTGATTGAATTGAATCCTTGGGGACCATTTCGATACTGACACTAAACCTCCAGGGACTAAAGTGTAGTTAATCCTTTAAAAAATGTATGAATTTTTACTCCAATTTTGTCCACTTACACTCCGTTTTATAATTGAAAAAGTAGTGTAAGTGGTCAAAATGGGAGTGGGGAAATCATTACCCTTTTATTAAAGGCTTCAATTTTTTATTATTAATATTTTATTCTACTTAAGCCAAAAAAGTGGGCCTTATAGTGCCATATAAGCAGCTAATGGAGAGATTTGACAGAAACTCTAACGGAGAACCACATTTTAACAAATTGGAAAAAACGGTGTATGTAATTCTAAAAATTGAAAAGATATGGACTAACATGTCTTAAGGGGTGTAACCACATGGTACCAAATTAAAATTAACCATTCTTTTCTTTTTCTTTTTTTTTTTTATAAAAAAACTATTACAACAAGAATCTCATTTATATTTTATTTTTTAGAAAACAATTTGTAACAAAAAAAAAAGTAAAAGAAATAGAGAAGCTTATGGTGCTTCGTCCACACCCTATTATGTCTCCATCTCACCCTAATCGCTAATCCCTCATCTCATTTGAGATTTTTTCTAAAACAGAAATGATCAAGCTCTTTTACATAATAGTCAATTATTAGGTAAAGTATATCCAAAATGCGTTTAAAAAAGTTGGGTATATTATTTATAAGCAAAATTGTAGCAATGGTCACTGGACTAAGACCAAACTTTACTTTTCCTCCCTCATATTGCTAAAATGTTATGGTGCTACTTTAATTACGAATCCACTTTCAGAAATCGTCTTTTCCGTCATCTCAGTCAACTTTCCGTGCCTCATCTTAATTCAACCTTTACCAAATGTTAAGAACTTTTGGGTAGAACTTGTCCCTAAAAAACGGCTTCTAAGGGAAGAGTGGTCATGAGCTCTTAAACCACTCTAACATATTCTATTTTTCCAATATTGGATCTTGAGTCCTAACACTAACCGTGACGCTTTTACACCAAGTTTCTTTGGTCCTACGTGCGTACCAGTAGAGGTACACCTTGTGCACTTATTGTTGCCGGTGGACTCCTCCTTATAACGTTTGTGACTGATGCATGACTTTTAGATCTGAATTATGAATACCGTCTTCCTCTAAATAAATATTTAAAAATTTTATAAAATAAAATAAAAACAAACAAACAAACAAAGAAGAACAATGTTAATGTGACCCGCAGTGATTTTATAAAAGCGAAATGATAACGTTATCCACTCTGAGTGGAAAAGCTAAGCTGCTACCATGGCAAGGCTTCTCATCTCCAACACAGCCTCTCTCACTCGCTCTCCACCAGCCCCGTCCTCACGTGCTCTACTCAACCCCCCGCACGTGCCCATATTGCCAAAGACTCGATTTTCCTACCGGCAAGCCAGAGGCCTAACGGTGGTGACACGTGCCGATCTTACCACGAACTAGGTAGTCCGCCGCAAAGAAACATCTCATAATGAAACAAATTTTTTTTTTTTTTTGGAAGAATGGGCCTCATAAAAGGACTCCTTCCAAAAGATCTTGGTTTGCTGAGACTGAAAAATTGTCCCAAGCTGACTGAGATATGGCCCGTAGATAACTTGCCAAAGCTTGAATGATTATTTATTTTTCCCCCCCTATATTTTGATGCCAATTAAGATGGTTAGAGAGGGAGTTTCTTACTTGGGAGAACTGATTTATCGATCAATTAATCGAGGGAATGTTGGTGCTGATAATTTTAGATATTTATTAGTAACTAGAAAGACTTTGATAGTCCTTAATGAATTGTGATTGAATTTTAAGTCAGGTACTGTCTAATTTGATAGTGGGACCAATTTGGACTTGTGGTTTTTCCTTTCCTTTCTACTTTTGAGATTTTCCTTTCAATCACAATTTTGGTGGGATTTTGATTGTGGAGCCAATTACAACCTTTGGATCATCTCATTGAATTGAAAGGCTACATTGCATCACATCACATCATGCAGGCTACCTAAACTGTCCTTATTTTTGGTCGCTTTATGTTTGTGTCATAAGCAAGGTCTAAAATATTGATGATATCGGAAATATCGGTAGTCCAAAAACACGGAAATTTCGATGGAAATATCGGGATATTATCGATATCGATAAAAAGTGAATAAAAACCACAGAAATTGTAAGAAAAACTTGAAATTTTTTATTGAAACTTTGCAGGATGTTTATTTAGTCAATTATCTATTAGTTTATCACAAAAAATTTGGAAGGAAATGCATTGCATGATGGATTTAACTGATTAAGTTGATTATATAGTGAGCTGGCAAACATTGTGAGCGTAGAAAATATGTAGTAATTAATGAAAGAAGATTAATTCTCATCTCAAGTGAAAATTTGTTTCTTGCAAAAAGAATTCAAAACAAAACCATGTATATATATAAATATTTTAGCATATTTTCACAAAAACATAAGTGATATGGTGGTTAAGGTGTTGAATGAGTAAAATGGGAGGGGTTCGAATCCCCTTGGTGTTTTTTTCAATATCGAAATTTATCATAGATAATAAATGTCAGCTTGTAGACATTTTAAAGACATTATAAATATTACACGTCGAAAATAAAATCACAAACACATCCTCAGTGAGATGGATAAGGCGCTGTGGCTGTTGATAGAGGGAGGGGTTCGAATCCCTCCATGCACAACAGGGGTCCAAATAAATCCAGTTTTATAATACAACTAAAGATAATAACTAAATTATCTGATCAAAGAGATGCAATGACAGGATATGAGGCACGGTAACAAAGAACATGTATAATCAGTGATGAAAGCGACGGTAACGAAATTGGTATGTCATGGTATATCTTGTAGATGTGCACCGCAACATATCATGTACTTGTCCCTAGCTTCTTGGCTTCTGATAATATTCTTCTCAAAGATTATGCAAAATAAAGAATAACAAATTACTATCTATGATTTAAATAGAAAATGCATGTAATGGATATATAATGCAAGTGCTACTGCTACTGGACAAATATTAATGGTTAAGTACTACTTTAAAATATGATACCATCCTTAGAACCATTTTCACGAGCCATATATAAATAAGCACTTTCACGAGCCATATATAGACATTTCAAATAAATCCAAATTTTATTTTATTTTTTATTAAATAGTTCATGAGAGTTTAGATTTAAGCGTTTATTATGATTAGAGATTATTTTGTATTATAGTCCATGATAGGCGTATATCGTAAAGTTGAGTACTATCATGGGAATGAGCTCAATTAAAAGGCTAATTCCTAAGCATGTAAGTAAATTAGTGTTATCAGGGTACGTAGTATAATCTTTAAGAACATAGAGCTTAGGTATCAGGGGTTTATGGCTTCTCTGTGCCAATTAGAGACAAAATTATGGTATATAAATTATTCTCTAATGCTTAAACAATAGTAAATCCTGAAAAGAAGTTTAAAAATAATAATAATAAAAAATGTGGAGATGGACTAATGACATAAGAAAGATAAGGCAAAGAAAAATAAAAAGCAACGCCAATTCATGAAAATATATTAAGCTATATATATCTTCTACTTATTTTATAGTGACCGACCATAGTGCTTGGTTCAATTGAAAACATACCTTCTTTTCTTTCCACGTGGACGCTTTATAGACACATGTCGGCTACTTATACATATAGAGACTCAGGAGCAAATGCTTTTAATTTTGGACACTCATCAACTTCGACTTTCTCCAAGGTTGGCCACTTCAAAGTATGAGCTTGAGAGCAGAAAGATTCAAGTTTGGGTAAATTCTTAAGTTTGATATCATTCAGATGCGGAAATGTCAATTCATCCTCAACACTTTCTCCTCCTCCTTCTACCTCTCCAACAATTTTCTCCATCGCCCTACAACTGGAAACTTTTATTGTCTCAAGGCAGGTAAGAAGTTTGGCTATGTACAGTGAAAACAAGTATCTCAAATTGTCACAGCCCCATACATACAGTGATTTCAGGTTTCCAAAGCCTGAGCTAACTTGTAAACCCTTTTCCCATATGTGGCTCAGCATTGGTAACCACCCCAACTCCAATTCGCTTAGCTTATCAAATGCTTGAGTAGAAGGGGTTTCCTGAACCAAAAATATCACTTCCAATAAATCGCAACTTTCTACACGGAGAATTTCTAGATTGTGGCTAGCACTTGAGGTTTGAAGATTTGCCGGCGTAACCTGCCAAAAGGGTAGAAAAGTAATTGTATATTAACTTGTTAGTGTTTCAATCATAAACATATGGGATATTATCACATTCTAGAAATCAAGAACGTTGTTTAAAAAAGAAAAATGAATTGTTTATTGTTGAACTAAGCTAGTTACCAGTATTCGTATAAAAAGAATGTACCAGTATTGTTTATTGTTTAACTAAGCAGTTTAAGTATTGTATATTATCACATTCTAGATATCAATAAGACTGTTTGTGAAAATAATGGTGATCATTTCCCAAATGAAAATGAACAAGTGTTTACAATTGTCATGGGCCGTGCTTAGGCCAAGTCCATTTAACTTTTTTTTTTTTTTAATTTATCATTTATCTTCAATGACATCTGTACCTAAGACCAATTTTCACAAAATAGAAACTAAATATTTTTAGAATAATGACGTACCTCTCTATTTACAGGGCGGGGCAATATTTGAGTAAAGTTGTGAGTAGATGGACGACTTTGTAAGCAAACTAGTGGCACACATCCAAATCCAGATCCAGATCCAGTTGATGATGCACATCCAAATCCTGATTCTTCTCTATCTCTTACATGATCATCACTCAAATTCTTTGCAACTGCTGCAGGCAACTTTTTGCTTACTAGTGCAAAACCCAATGTCTTTAATTTGGGACAATTTCTCAAGTGCATACTTCTCGTGGAGGAGGACCATGCAAAAGAATAGGCGTCAGGGCAAAATCTCTCTAGTCTTGGCAACCTATATAGTGTGAAGCTATTGAGTAGTTTGGGAAACAAAGTCATCGCGCCACTGCCACCTGTCTCTTTCCCTTCTTCATGGATATTGTCCTCTGTGGAAGCAGCTGCCAGTACTATAGTTTCCATATTCTCACATTCGTCTATTTTGAATTCTTGGAGATTCACAAGGAGCTTGTAAATTTCATAGGGGCATAGATATTTCAGACTCGTACAAAGGTGAATTGTTAAAGATCTTACATTTTGAAAACCTTGGAATCCAAGTCGAACGTTCTTCCACAAATGCTCCTTGTGATGTAAAAGAAGAAAAATAGTGTTATTTGATGACAGCTCAATAAATCAATGAGTGGCTTCCGCGTATTACTCACAAAGGCGACAACTTCATGTTCGACTCCTTTGCTCTTTCTACAGAGAAATTATTTTATGGTACTTCGTTCACTCATGTGTTATGAGATTAATCGACGACATATAACTTAAAATTTGAGTAATGCATAGAATTAATATTATAAATAATGTCTAATATCCTAAAGCTGTGGCATATGGGTCATATCATAAAGCAATAGTTGTGGTACAGGTATTGTTATTTTTTTTATTTTTAGTAACAAGAAAACAAGTAGCACGGCGCATGGGTCATATCATAATAAAGTTGTTATTATTTTATTTTATGGTCTGAATGAAGCTGTTTTCTGAGTAGCTCTGTGGTGTGATATTGGACCCATGATCAGGGCACGTGATTCTTTAATTATTTTTTTATTTCTAATGGCGTGGCTGATTGCTTATCATGAATTTTAGCACGTGATATCTGTGCTATGGGTACCTACTATATTTTACTCACAGAAGGTAAAATCTCTAGTTGTACATGCTCTAAACTTCAAGTTACTTACCTCCATGCAATCTAAGGCACTCTAAAATCGCTATGAAAATCACATGCAAACAAACACATACATACCTCATTTAAATACCACACTTCAAATGTCTGTAATTGAGAAAATGCTGAGTCATGCCCTTCTAAATCAAATACCACATTGACTACTGGTTCATTGTTTTCTTTTGACCCTTGCTCGCTTGTCAAAGAGTCCTCTGATTGTTGCTCTGTTCTCAAAGAGACCATTTCTAGCTCCTCTAGATTTGGTAACCATGAAATGCAATTTGAAGGAAATAGTGCATTACAACTTGCTCTCACTTGTGCTACTTTTGATTTAAACGAGGTCGACCCAGCAACTTGATTGTCATTCCTAGTCTCTTTCATTTTGTTCACACTTTCATCATTGGGCTTTATAATCTGTACATTAATTAATTCCACATAAATAATGAATTTATACATGAGCCAAAAAGAAAGAAATACATAAGTAATGAACTTCCACCATTTGTCTTATTTCCAAATTGCCTTAATTATATTCCCACATCCTCTATCATAAATTTTGAGAAATCCTTTTCATACCCACTATTTCCCTCGATTACTATTTACCAATAAAATTTTTTCCCACCACTCAAGATTACCAAGAAACATTTGTCTTATTTCCAAATTGCCTTTAAATCACAATATTTTAATTGAGCTATCAAATGATATCCGATTCAAGTGACTTTTTCAGAGATAATTTTTTATTTAATAACTATAAAATAGTTGCAAAAATTTGAAACGTATCTAAAATCTCCAACAGACCAAAAATGATTAAGTTCAACCCAAATAAACTTCGAGAACTGGACCGACAATATCAAGCACAACAAAAGCAACATATTCCAAAGAGTAACAAGTATATACCATTCAAGCATCAAAAGTGTATACATGCATACCTCATAGGCGGAGTCCCTTTGGTTTCCCGTGTAGAAACCACGAAGCTTTCGTAGATCAGAAAACTCCAAATAAAACAGTTAATCTTGGGAAAGTTATCCTGTGAGATGCATCATCATCTTCCATTCTCTCCTTTGATGTGATCTCTTCCACTTTAGCACAATATTCAACCTTTAAGCTTTGAAGTTGTACCAAGTTTTGTGCTACGGATAGTGAAAAGACATATTTTAACTCATCACAATTGTCAATTGCAATGGATCTTAGGTTCATAAAGGAGTGCTTGTCTGGCAGTTTGCCACGACACACAACTTTTAGTTTGTAAACATTGTTGAAGGTAGCTGACTTTAAGATGGGGAAGGCAGGTTGACGACGACGAGTCCAATCTGTTCCATTCATAAGATACTCTATGTTGTTGTCATACATGATTGATAACACTTTCAAGTGTTGAAAGCCCCCTTTATCATCTAACTCCTCGATGACATACTTTAAATTGTATGTGTGGTATAGGCTTAAGTCTTCAGATTGCTTCAAGAAGTATCTAACTGCTCCAATCTTCAAATATTCCTTTACATCACCACGAAGCATCAAACTATTTTCGAATAGATAACTAGGCATTCGATTCTTGAAACTATCTTTTCTGTATGACCAACTAATATTGATAGATACATGAAATCTTATAGGCTGGCTTTTTAAAAGAAACTCATCATTTCGCAACATCTGAATATCAGGGATTTTTATGGCTACGACATTTAAATGATCAAACAGAGACATCACCTCATCAAGGCTTGCCATACTCGTTTCATCCTTGCTTTCTATTGCTTGCCCCCAATTGAGAAAGCTTTCGGCCAAGTACAACTCTTCTAATCTCCTCAAGTTGGATAAGACACCATGAGGAATTTCTTCAAGTCCTTTACAATCTGTTGCATCTAGCATCCTTAACCGTTGAAGATGTCCGATTTCTATAGGTAACTTACTGATTTAGAGCGAGCAAAGCTGAGGATCTCCAAACTCTCCAATCTTCCAATAACATGAGATATGTCTCCCAATTTGCAATCCTCTAGACACAAGGTATGAAGGTACTTGGGTTCTCCAAGCGGTAGAGATCTTTCCGAGGCCAAGTAACCTGACATATCCATCCCCAATAAAGCTAAAACCTTGAGTTCTCTCAACCCTTTAAAATGGTTGGAATATTCTGAACTACTGGAGGAATTTTTCAGTTGCAGAAGCTGAAGTTTTGGGCACTCCAAACCATTAGTAATATTTTCATCCAATGTAACATCAATTAACGAAATTGCACTACAATGTTCTTGGTTTGTAACTTTTTGTACTCCTAGCCATCCTCCACCTTCACCTTTCGCATCAAACGATCTTACCATAAATCTGTGAGGATCTTTTGAGGCAATTGATATAGCAACATCACGAACTACGTCATGCATTTTGATACATTCTTCCTTTTCACTATCCAGCAACAAAAATCTTCTTTTTAATTTTTCAACAAAAGAATGCACTTTGTCTCTTACATCTTTGACTGTGTTGGTGTTTCTAAAAGTTGCTCGCCCCAACCCATACCTCACCAAATACTCAATCGGAACATCATAATCTTCTGGAAATAAGCAACAAAGTAAAAAGCACGACTTGACTTCATCACTATCCAATTTATCATAACTCAATTTTATGCAAGAATAAACCTCACGTTCCATTCCAGTGATGTTTTCAGGGAGGGAATTTTTCAGTTCTTGCAAGGCAGTATTCCATTCATGCTTGCCATTACTTGGTAGAAGAGCTTTCCCAACAGTTATGATAGCGATGGGTAAACCTTTGCATTCATCAACAATCAATTTTGCAACATGCGACAAATCATGATTATTGTCCAAGGATTCACCTACAGTCGCCCTAAAAAGCTCCCATGCTTCTTCTTTATTTAAGGCTTGGACTTTAAAAATGTCCTCACACCCCATTACTTTACAAACTTCTTCATTCCGAGATGTCAACAAAATTTTGCATCCTTTATGAACTTCATTAGTTGTAGGTCCAACACCAAAAGGGATTCCTACATCCTGTAATTTAAGCTCTGACCATACATCATCTAATATAATCAGGATTCTTTTACTCTGCTTGATTCTCTCATGTAGACTTGGTGCTCTTCTAGATTCACTTTCCTCGACAAATTTCATACCCAGTGAATCTGCAATGTCAGTTTGAATTGTCCTAATGTTTACAGTTGCGGAGATAGTTGTTATCACAACATCATCAAACAGACTCGTTCCTTCTAATCTCTTGATGATTTCTCTCACCATGGTGGTTTTACCCACACCTCCCATCCCGCAAATCCCAATTATTCTTGTCTTTTCATTCCTCAAAGAACTAAGCACATCATTCATGACATCTTTTCTGGATTCAAAACCCTTAAAACCTTCACTAGAGATTATTAACCCTAGCTGTTGAGGATTGGCAACATTATTGCTCAATTCTTCGTCTAGTTTGAGATCAAGTACACGTTGAGCAATCTTCTTGGCTTTCCTACTTAGAGAATACCGCGATTTCAAACTTGGGCACCACGTTTGCACGTTGAGTTTGGTTTGAAGTTCTTCCGCTTCATGAAATATTTTGCTTACATCCTCCAGCCAGCTCTGAACTTGATCTTTGATGGTTGCACCATTCCTTATTGCAGCATCCACAGATCTTTGAACATCATTTTTCTTGTCATTAAGCTTTTTAAGTGCATCCCTCAAACGTTCTATGTTGGAATCATAGTAAATTAGATAGCTGAGTTGTCTCCCAATTAGTGCCATTGGTTCTTCTACAATTTTAGATGCAATTGAAATACCAAGCTCTTCCATTTTCTGTTGCCTTTTTATATAAAGCCGCCATAGACTACGGAAATTCTCAAACCAAATGAAACTGTTGCAAACGATTCAACACCTACAATTTTTATTATGAAAAAAGTAAGTTAAACCAACCAAAACCACACCAATCAAGTCTCATAACATTTTCGGGAAAAGAAAAAAAAAAGGTTCTCATAACATTAAAAAAAATTGTATTGTCATAGTTACAAGAACAAACAGTGCACTTTGCACACTTAAAATTTTGGGTCGAATTCCAACTCATTATTTATAGATACTAGTCATTGATTTTATTGTTATCCTTCCTCATACCAATGAGTTGTGGTCTAGTGGTTGGGGAACCGTCTATTTGGGGTTCGAAACTCGTTGAGGTACCTATCTAGCAATTATTGCTAGAGTTTCCTTGCCCGCCAAAGATTGTAGGGTTCGGCAGGTGGGCCCCAGTTTGGAAGCTAAGTCAGCAAAGCTGAAAGTGGAGTTCTGGGTTGTCAAAAAAAAAAAAAGACCAAAGAAATTCTCAATCGAAAAATGCAAGCGGTTCAACACCTACAATTTTAATTATGAAAAAATCAAAGGTAAGCCAATCAAAAACCCAACCAAACAAATCTCATAGCAATAAAAAACTTCTCAAGACACCCAACCATTACAGCCACAGCCACACCCACCACCGGTATCTCTCTCTCTCTCTTATTTCTATTTCTCAATTCCTACCTTGACAAACACGTTTGCCAAACACCCACCGCCCACTCCTTGATTTGCTCAAGGTAATGGGGTTCTTAGATCTCTCAATCATCCCATCATCAATGAATTCATATATGATATGATATGATATGATATGCAACCGACGAGATGCTCTGTTTCATTTTAATTTGAAATCCTCCCATCCAATTTCAGGTTGTTTCATGGATGGTGATTTGGTTTCATTAGATTTGAAACTAAGCGTTTCTAGATATGCAACTAAACTTTAGTTTTTATGTCAATCACAGCAGGTTTGAAACGATGATTATGAGCGACGAGGGTGGGGTGGTTTTCTGGGCTTAGGTTCTTGGGGTGTTCTAGGATTTTTTATTTGTTTTTATTTTGTTTAATTTTTAGTCTTTATTTTGACCTTTGAATTATAGTTAACACCGTTAGATTTGTAGAGAGAGAGAGAGACTAACAAAAGAGGTGTGATTGTAGTAAATGAAACATGTGGGATTTGACTCTAATTATACCAAACTTTAGGGAGTCTATGTGAAATTCTCCCCTTGTTAAAATGACCCCAGCTTGAGCTTTGGTGTGCCCAGCTGACAAATCTCGTTAGCAGCTCACATCTTTTTATGAAATAGCTTGCGTTTGCTTCATTCAAGTTTGGTCATTGATTTTTTTTCCTCACAGTGACGATCAATCTTTACATAAAATTACACGTACGGTTACGATTTGAGACATGCAATTATAAAACTTTGACAACTCAATTATAATTTGCTTAAACATTAGATTAGCTGGACACATACAATGCATTATTTGATGTATCGTACTTCGTCGCCACCTAATCCCGCTTTACACAAAATAGTAAAAGAAATCTCAAATCATAACTATGACTTTGGGTGAGTTTAAGAATGAACATGGGATGGGATGGCATAACATCGGGTTTACCATTAATTCCATCCATTTCTCTCCTCACTCCTCCAAATCCAATGATGTGGATCAAAATATAATTAAGCCCCGATCAATCAGTGAGAATGATGTAATTAGGGTAGCTAGCAATTCCATCCATTTCTCGATTATGTTATCTTTACAGGCAAAGCTGCTCGAGAAAGCAAACACAATCACTTTTGTGTTAGTGTATAAGATAGCAGCCTCTTTTTCTAACTGACACCAGTTGTTCCCCTAGATTAGATTCTCTCTTCTTTTTTCTTTCCCTCTTCTGTCTTAATAATTTAAATTAATTATAGGACCTAAATCATAGATTATATGCGCCTTAATTAGACCCCTAATGACCTGCTAGCTAGCTGAGAGGGATTCATCGATCTAGGCGGCCTTGCTCTTAAAAAGAAAAGAGTTTCTAAAATGTCACAAGTGCTTTACTTGGGTCTTAAATCGTGATGATGATTTTACTTACTTGAACAGCTGATTCCCTATTGTTATCAAAGCACCATGCAAATGCAATGCATGCAAACGTAGTCCTTTTTAGAAATAAGTACAGTCTGTTTTTGTTTTCTTCTTCCTTTTTTAATAATTGGAGTTGAGTTAAGACTTTAAGTAGAGAGGGCGAGGCCTATCCTATCTATCAATATTTACTTGGAGTTGAGTTTATTTTATATAAATACCACTGTTATTTCGATTATACTTATATTGTAACACGCGTACAAGATGCACCACGTAACCGTATTACTGTAATTTTACAAAATATAGTAAACACAAGCTAAACTTGTACTGTATCACGCGTACAAGGTGTACTTAAAAATGTTCATTGATTTTTTTTCCTCACAGTGACGATCAATCTTTTAGGGTTATACTATATTATCATTCTTATTTGCATTTGGTTGATTTTTCAATATTTCATAAACTCGGGCTAAACTTGAGTTTAAGAGCATCTACAATCATTCTCAATATTTTTAAATTAAAATTTAGCTAAAAATACTAGAAAGTTATTTTAGGAGTTATCTATCAAATTTCAACTCCAACCATACTCCCTAATTTAAAGAGTTATAAATATTTTTAATATTTTTAAATTCAATTTTTTAAAGTTATTTTAGGAGTTCTCTATCAAATTTCAACTCCAACCATACTCTCTAGTTTAAAGAGTCATAAATATTTTTAATATTTTTAAATTCAATTTTTGAATAAGGTGCAAACACTCTCTCTCTCTCTCTCTCTCTCTCTCTCTCTCTCCTCAAATTTAGAAGCTCCTAGAGGTCTCCCTATTTTTCAATTCCTTCGTAAAATTTGTCTAAATAGGTGTTTTAGGGAGTCCATTGTAGATGCTCTAAGCTCTCTTAAAAAATGAGTTCAGTCGAGCCAACCATAAACACACGATCAATAGATGCTTAGTCAAGCCCAACTCATAGGGCCACCTATAATATTGTTCCACTATATATTGTGTGGGAAATATCTCATATAACCTAATCATTTTATGTAATATTTTATGGATATTATCTATATTTACTTAGAACATCCACAATGGGCTCCCTAAACCACCTACTTAGACAAATTTTTGAGAGGAATTGGAAAAATACAACTCCAACCAAAGCTCCCTATCCACCTCCTAAAATAGGGAGACCTCTAGGAGCTCCTAAATTTGAGGAGAGAAAAAGGACTCATAGTGGTCCCCTATAATTTAATGCCGCTTTGTTTTATGCATATTTTAAACTTTTAATTAATACTAACTATTTTTTTTTTTTATAGAGATTGACCAATTATATTGAATAAAAAATATTTATAGTATTTATGACTCCCTAAATTAGGGAGTATGATTGGAGTTCAAATTTTATAGAGAGCTCCTAAAATAGATTTTGTGTGTTTCTAGCTATATTTTAACTAAAAAATAGAGAGCATGATTGTAGATGCTCTTAGAAATTAAATTAAATTAATGACGAGATCATTATTGATCGAAATATTCCAATTAATAATTCTATGCTTAAACAATAGTCCAATGGATATGAAATAGATAGAGTAAAAAAGTTAATTAGATTCATGAGACCTTGCTCTCTCATCCTCATAGTCAATATAGTTCATAGCCATAGGATTATTAATTGAGTATTGATAATCCATAAAAACTGGGGCATCTTATGTTTGGTTAAATAGGAGGATGATTGTTCTCTAGTCATTCATGTAGAGACACTAAGAAAAGTATGCATGTTCTCGATAGATGGTGAATTTACTAAATGCGATCAATCAATAGTTCTTTTGTGGAAGTTGTACTTATATGTCAAACAAGAATATTAAGTCGCAATAATGAATACTAGTCCTTAAATCTTAGGCACCCTATTTGTCCTATGAGTAGATCGTGTATTATTGGGTTTGCGATTAATCCATACAAGTATGTGTGTGTACAACAAGGCCCAGGCAAAGCAACCTAAAGCCCCCAAGGGTCAGCTCCCTTGATTGTTTTTAAAGAAGAAATTAAAAAATGAGAATAAATATTTTAACTCTATCTTCTAAAGGGACATCACCCACCTCAAGGGGAAACCCCAACCCATGCTAGGCGACGAGGCCAAACAGCCCCTCCCCCAATCTAACTTCCAGACGCGGCTCCCACCCTCTATCTCACCATAGTTGTTGCCCTATATTCCATTTCACCTAGGGCTGCAATTTAAAATCGACAAACTGCCAAACCGACCAAACCGAATCAGTTGGTTTGGATTTTTCACTTAATTTTTGGTCTTGGTCAACAAATCTAACGGAATTGGTTGTGAAGAATGTTTCAAAAAGTGTGCGCCAAAGGGGACTAAAACCCTTAACCTGCTTGTTGGAAAGAAATGCTTCTAACACTTGTTTGAGACTGCTTCTCTAGGAAGCACTTCTGCTCACAAGGGCTTCTGGCAAAAGTGCTTTTATTATAAAGATGTTAAATTTTCACATAGTAGATTCTTCTCCAAAAAGCGCTTCCACGACCTAGAAACACTTATAACATTTTATGCCAAACGCTGTCAAAAGTGTTTTTGTTTGTCAAAAAGCGCTTTTAACACTCCCAAATAGACCCACCACTTTTTTGTGAACCCCTAAAATAAAAGTTTAGCATGCACCGTTTTTTTAACAAATCAAATGTTCTTTTGTAATATATCAGCTTCACAGTGGTTTCAAAGAATTTAAGAGCAGTTTCTATATAGTTTATGCTAGTTTTTGTCATCAATAGTTATGGCAACCCTTTTATATATAAATGTATATTTACTCTAACACTTTGTCGTCAAAGGAAGTGATTTTTATCAAAATAATCAATGTCAAACGAGCACTATTTAATTTCTCTCTCATAGTAAAAAAGAAAAAAAAAAAAAAAAAGTCAACTAGCCAGCGCATAAGTCCGTGCCAAGAGGTAGTCGGTAATTGAAATTTAAAATGTCTGAGAAAAACAAACCTGGAGTTAGCAGCAAATTAGCACTATCCACAATCCGAATGCTCAGTATTCCACTAACGCCATACAACAACTACCTACAAAGACTAGAGAAATAAAGCCAGAAATAAAGATCGATGTATATATATTTGTGTTGTAAGATGAGAGAAACAAAACAAGCAAAAGAAGAAAAGCAATGGAACCGGAGAAAGTAAACAAACAGGCCCTTAGTCGCCAAAATAAAGAAAGAATATTACAAAAGTTACGAACAAGAGTTTTCCTATTAAAGTGTAAAGGAACCACTCGTGTTTTGCTCACCCAACAAAAAAAATAAATAGTAAAGAAAATAAAGAAAAACTGAAGTGTTAATTAGGCAATCACAAACATTGCAGTTTTCGCACACAGCAATATATATACTACGTCATACATTGCAGTTTTCGCACACAACAATATATACTATGTCATACATACACAAAAATACATGTCCAGGAGTGAATCCTCCTACTTAGAATCCAAAGCTGATGTCTCACTTGCATTCTGCACCTTTGAACTCAAATTGTTCTTGCTTGGGCAACTGATTCCTAGTCGAACATTTCAAAAATGTCACTAAAAATCCTTATTTGCAATTTAGTCATTATAACTAGCTTTAATTGCACTTTAGTCCTCACACTTGTCAATAATTTCACTTTTGTCCTTATACTTTCCTTTATTTTTTACTGTGGCGTGGCCCCTATACTTTTTCCAATACATTTCAGTCTTCAGACTTATCCATAATTTCACTTTGGTCCTTATATTTTCCTTTATTTGCACTTTGGCACTTATACTTATTTTGAATTATCTTTTGGTCCTTCCATTTTCAAAACTGGCTTGGGCCAACAACTCAGACACAAATTTCCAGAAATCAAAGCATCTTAAAACTTTACCTTAATATTGGTCCGAAATCCTGGTGAAGCTTCCAAAGAGAAATAACCAACTCAAACAACACTTGAAAACTAACAAAAGCTTGTTTCAGGTGTACCACTGCCGAAAAGACTTCTGAACAACCTTCATGAAGGAAGTATTGTCATCTGAGCAAGGGAAAAGTGACATAGAAGAGTGAATACAGTGATAATAGCAGAATCTGAGGAAGTGACGAACATGCTTACCACAGACATAGCTAGAGTAGTTGGATTGCTCTGATTTTTGGATATGTCATAGTTCTCAAACTGAGGAACAACCTTAGAGAAGGACGTTTTGTCAAACGAGCACTGGAGATTAAAGAAAACTGTTGAAAACCGAGCTGCAGAAAACTCACCAGCCATGGATGAACACAGAAATGTCATAGCCGGTTCGAGGTAGCTAGACCCGTCTGATGATGCTCATGTTTGGGTATGATATGGTATTCGAACAGACGAACAACTTTGATGAAGGAAGTTTGCTGATTTGAGCTTTCGAAATCAGACTTCTTGAGTAATGAATAGTACCCACGAGTTTGAGTTTTCTGAAGAAGAAGAAGATGATGAACGTTGACCCAAAAAGGAGGAATATGAAAGAGAAAAGGAACAGAAGAAGAATACAAAAAAAGAAGATGCCGGCAGCCTTGATCCAAAATATTTAAAAAAAGGTGTGAACAGTACCCACTAGCTGATTGATGGTTACAATAGAGAAAATCACATTAATTTTTTGCAACTTTTACCCAAGATGGAGATAAAGATGAAGTTATGAGCGAACAAAACTTTTCACCTCTGCATTTTCGTCATTTCAGAATCTCTAGTTCAAATCTTTCAGTCTGTTTCAATGAAACTGTTTCTCATTTCAGCATACAAACACCATTTCCTCATCCAAAATGAAAAGATGTAATCAAACTCGTCTGGTGCCCTTTCCATGATGTTGCTAGTTTCCGTAATTCTCCAAGCTCTATAAAATTTGTAACTTACTTTGAAATCTTAGATGGGCTCCACAAGGAACTGTATTGCATCACTTTGCCATTAGCTTCAATGAAGTTATTGACGAAAGCAGAGAATGCTTGATGAAACTAGCTACCTTGTGAAAGAACAAAAGGAACAAAAAGAATTATTTTTAATGTTACCAAAAAACAATAAAGAACTTTTTCTTTTCAAGAAGTATTATCTATATATATAAAGCAAAAGACAGAGAATGGTGAAACATTCAAAATACCAAAAAATGCCCTTGGTTAATGCAAACATTAATAATTGAAATTATTAATTAAATGAGAATAATATGGTAAATTCACACTTTTTCATATTTAAAAAAATTAACATTAAAAGAAAAATCAGATAATGGATCCTATTTTTATGGAACACAACTACCCACTATCCTTTTTAATTCTAAAATAAATTTAATTTTCTTTTAAAAAAAGCCTCTTGCAGGCGCGGAAGCGCATGCAAAGAGGCTAGTTTTAAATAAAGTATTCTTACTTTTACCGTTTTAAAAACATATTTTTACTTGTATAGGTTTAAAACCATTGGTAAAAATGCACAATTTTACTTGAAAGAGAAGAGGTAGCAATTTTACTTCATTTATTTATTTTTATTTTTTATGGAGTAATGGGTAGATGATGTGATTAATTGCAAGTGGATAATATCCCTCAAATTAATATAGTGGTAAATAGAGTATCGTTCCAATATGGATCAAGTTAATCTAGTAAATACTAGAGTAATTTATTTCTAATTATATCTGAATTAAACGATAAGAGGATTAAAATGACGAAAATGTAATTAAGCAAGTAAAATAAGAATAAGTAAACAATGTAAAAGATGAAAACAAAGATGACAAAGCAGCCTCTCTCACTCTCTCTCCACCAGCCCCGTCCTTACGTGCTCTACTCAACCCCCCGCACGTGCCCATCTCGGCGGCGACTCTATTTTCCGGCCGGCAAGCCAGAGGCCTAACGGTGATGACACGTGCCGGTCCCACCACGAACCAGTACGTGTTCGCATTCGTTATGCCACTCTCTCTGATCGCTGTCACTGTCTTCACCTCCATGAGAATCGCCGATAAGCTCGACGAAGACTTTCTTGAAGAGGTTTGTGAAATTTCTGCAGCTGGGTTTTTGTCTTTATTTGCATGCGGCTTAATGCTTCTGAGATGTTAAACTTAAAGTTCATGTGGGTTTTGGGTTTTGTTGAAGATTGCAAGTGTTTTTATATTTCTTTTCGTTTTTGTGGTGATTGGAATGAACAGGATTGCCAATGATTTCTTTCATATAGAATATAAAATGTGGCAATTGAACTGCTAGGCAAGCCTTCAATGTTTTCCCATCAGTTTTATATTAGTTGAAGTTCATATGGATTTAATGTATGGTGTCATTCTGCTCTGTCAAGATGTTTTTTTGTCTCTTATGTACTCTGTTTTGTAACAGCGCACAATACGTAGTGTATGTAAATGTTCTATAGTAGTTTTCTCATTATGTTTAAATTTTGATGTCGTAATCACCCCGAAATGGAAAAATAACGAAAATTATGAGCTTTTTTCAACATGTTCCTCTGAAATGTAAAATGTTTATTCACATATAATCTCAATTTTGTTTTAAATCATGATTTCGGTTATATCTGGCGTTGTCTGATCTGATGGCATGTTCTTTGAGACATGTTATGCAACTCCAATGGCATGTTCTTAGAGATGTGCATTAAAAAGAATACTCGGTTTAAAATTAAGATATTTATCATTTTTCTGTGCTTATATACCTAATATAGTATTAGGGACAATATATTTTCTGCTGCTGTTTTGACAGAAGCTTTTATCTTTGTTTTCTAAATATTTCTTTTAAGCCATCCCACATTGTTTTGGCATGTTCTTGATGACATGATTCAAATCTTTGAGTATTGATTCCATATTGTAATGGAAACAATCATATGTTTTCCTCTTTTCGTTGCATGTTCTTTTTCTATGAACTACCAGATTCTGGAAACTCAATCAACAAAGTATTGTCCCAGATACTTGTGGTCTGCCAAGCAAATTATTTATTACATTTGCGATTATAGTAACTGTTAATTCATGGGATAGCATGTCTGTTCTTCACAGCTTGACTTTTGTTGGTCTCACATTATAATTAGCCTTTGAAGAAAATTATGCCACAAGAAATATGGAAAACCTGCTGCAATTGTCATTATCCTGACTGCTTATATTTTCGTATGCGCGCATGTGTTGTTTTTTTTCTCTCTATATTTTTGTAAGTAGGTCGTGCTGTTTGTATTGTTGATGTAGATTGCAATTAACCAAGCGATCAGGGAAACTGATGAGGATGATGAAGTTGACATGTCTATAGAAGAAAAACCTGCCCTTCCACGAACACGCAACCGACCCAAAAGGGAAGTCTAGACTTTCTTTTTGCTGCTTGGTAAGGTTTAGTTTTATATTTCAGATCAGCGCGCCGTCAGTGAATGGTGATTCTTTGAATGTAAGGGAAAAAAGCGGATGCAGGGAAACGTATAGGCTTTGACAATTTTGTATGTCAAATTAGTATTGACATTAGAATGTTGTGCCAATAGCCTTTGAGCCTAATGGCACCTTCTCTTCCTTCCTTGAGAATTAGAGTGCATGCATTGTGTTTCTATTGTTTGTAAAAAGAAATTTGGAATGAATATATAGAGTTTGTATAATACGCAGAGGAGGTTTTGCTGTTAGTGTTTCGGATAAGCATGTTCTTGGTTGCTAGCGGAAGTGACAATCCCACCTGAAGGATTTTACAGACAGTATTCATATAGATCAATATAATGATTTCTTTAAATTTCGAATCGTCATAATTGAAATTATTGTCAATTCTGAATTTTTTTTGATAATTTATTTCAAGATGCAGAATACAAAGTAGAAAGGTTCATGAAATAAACCTGCTATACCAACACTCAAAAGTCGCCTTGAATATTGCGCATTACATGAAATTGGCATTGCAGTCGCAATTTCTCTCACAAATTATGAACATTTCAGATCTGTCATCTTTTTGACCTATTGCTAAAAAACTAAGGAAACATCAACTCCTTCATGTTCAGCCCATCACTGTTATTGAAATGGGAACTTGGAGTTTGCCTTGAGAGAATATCTCCCCCTGCTATCAATGGAATATCAACCCTCATAGACTTTCTAACAAAAACAACAATAATTTGATTGATAGACTTGGTTACTGGAAGACAAATAACCATGTAAACGGCTTAGACCTGTACACAGAATGGAAGTTCTGAACTAGGTTTTCTTCTCCGCATATATCAAGAATCAGCCTGCCCCATCCACATCCATACGCGGGCCTCTCTGCTGCCCTGAAACTTTTTCAACCCATCATCTCCCCCCGTTTGAGCCTTCCATTATTGGTAACTTGAAGATAACTTTAACACCTCTTTGCGCTTAATCTCTGATAAACAAAATATTCTTGATTCTTTTCCAAAATATGCCGAGCTAAAGCACAATCTAGAAAGGAAAAGAAAAAGAAAAAGAAAAGCAAAAGCAAGAATCAGCTTGCTAAAGCACATTAATTGACAATAAAGGATCTCACTAGGTTTAACACAAGGCTTTAGAGAACTAAACTGACCTGTTGGTGAAGTTATGAGACTGAAAAAACAAACATCACTCATGATGCCCGCTGATATGAAGCCTCATAACACGACCCTGGAAAGGGTGAACCATCTGCCACTCTGAAGACTACAACCACAAATACATACAGATCTTAATTGCAGTGTTCACCCGATACAACTTCATGCATTAAAAGCAAAGTGCAACAGAATGTACGTACTCTCCAATGGATTATGGACTATCTTATACATATTAAACATGTTAAAAGCCAAGTAACCAGTGAATTTAGTACCTGGCTTCATAATTCATCCCGACAGCAGTTTACAACCCTTTGCATTCAACTTGGATTCTAAACCAAAAAACTTCAATCCTGACACCACCAGATCTGCCGTCTTCTTCTTCATGTGTTCAATTAATACTTCATCATACACAATCATGTTGGCTTCTGTTAAAAGTTGGGAGCTTTAGTAATATACCCAAAATAGGGGCTGATATTATAAAAAAACCCCACATGGAATGCACTTTAGAAACATACCCAAAAATCATTTACTACATAAGAAATGAGTATTGAAGTTCTTGTAAATTACATGACTGCCACTGATTAACTTAAAACAAGCCCAACACAAGAAACTCAAAAAAAACCCAAAACAAGCCCAGCAAGCCCGAAGTACATTGTTAATACCATATCATAGATGTACATTGTTAATACCATGTCATAGAAGTACATTGTTAATACCATATCATAGAAGTACAGTGTTGAAGTTCCTATAAATTACATGACTGCCATTGATTAACTTAAAATAAGCCCAACGCAAAAAACTCAAAACAAGCCCAGCAAGCTCGAAGTACATTGTTAATACCATATTATAGAAGTACATTGTTAATACCATATCATAGAAGTACATTGATAATACCATATCATAGAAGTACATTGTTAATACCATTTCATACAAAAAACTCAAAAAACCCAAAAAAAGGCCCAGCAAGACATCCGATATCCTTTGCAAAAACCACCTCCAATTGTTCACAGTTTCACCAGAAACAATTGCAAAGACATCCGATACCTTTACAAGAAGAAAAAAAAAACACTGTTAATACTATGTCATAACACTATCTTCCTAGTAAAAATTACATTATGCATATCATAAACTTCAAGTGCAAAGCTATATATAGAGCAAAATATAGAGCATGCTTTGTTACTGAAAATCTGTTAATACTATGCCATAGAAGTACACTGTTAATATTATGTCATAGAAGTGCATTGTTAATACTATGTCATAGAAATCATCTCAGTAGCAAGGTATGAACAATATAACAACTGTTCATACCACTTACTGGAAGTTAACAACTACGTCATTTCATTTGCATAATAGGTACAATAACGAATCCAAACAGTACACAAGCTAAGAAAGATGCCTACTTGAGTGAATTCATTGAATTGTAATCCTAATCAATGACCCAACTAACATGCTTGAGGAGCCTAAGGCTATTTGTGTATATAGATAGATACATGCATATTGATTTATACACGTAAGACATACATTAAAAAACTACACGGGCATGATACTTTCATATTTCCTGAAACCCTTAAGGTCATTAGTTCGAAGGCGCAGAGATATCTCCTCCCCGTGGTTCTACAACAGCAACCAAGTGTCAATCAGAAATTAAAAGAAAAGAGAAAATACTATTGCCACTAATTTCATCATATATTCTGATGTTTAGAGTGTGATTACCTTATTGAAGCTGAGGATGCATTTGGGACTTATGCCAACATAACCAACAAGGGCCATCTCAGTCATGATTCCCACACGCCAACTATGCTTTAAAAAGAACAATGCAAAGATAAATTATCAGCAGGGACATAAAAGTATACCAAGGAATCATATGCACAACACACTGGACAATCTGTCTATACAAGTGTGAGAATATGCATTCAATGATACCTTGTTCATGACAGAAATAATTCCAGGATCTGCAGCAAGCATGTGCATTCTTTTCAATGCCTCTGACACCGGAGGGTTCAACTGCAGACAAGTAACAAGAAGTTGAAGTTAAAAGCCTCTACCAAAAATTGATAATTGCAATATCTTCACATTTCCTCATACATAATTTTAGAATACCTCAATTCCTGGAAGTTGAAGTGTTCGGAAATCACAAAATATATAAGGTCCTTGTGGAAGTTTCAGAGTATGAGGCTTGTATGACATTCGCTGCCTCAATCTCATTTCCTCTTCATCAAATCCAGCTATCCTTAAGTTTGACTTTGCATGTTGTAAAACTTCATCAACCTCATGTTCAGACACTCCCATCATTCTGATGGACTTTCCCTGAACAAGAAGAAAAGCAATCAGTTATCATGCAAGAACTCAGAAAGTTCAGTCATAGAAAGTTAACACTAAATAGTGTTTTACACATTAAAATCACAAAGAACCTAGATCACTGAGAATCTAAATCCAAGAGCAGTAATTATCAATTTTTCTTTTCTTTTATTCAATTTTCTCAGTAACCAAACATTAGATAGCATACACAATCAGAGCCAAACAAGTCAACAACAATGAGAAAAACAAGCATAATGAATTCTAAATCTCTAATTCCAAATATTATATCATTCTAAAATAGAAAAAGCAATACAGCAATGACTCATATTGACTAATTAAGTATTTTACGCCAAGAACTCATTCCAAAATTATGACTACCACCAACTCTACCATCGTCGGCGCTCCAAAGAATGAAGAATCAAATTGAATCACCATATCACCATTGCCAATTCAATCATACACTAAGCAAACACATAAATTAACAACAACAAAAAATTACGAGAAATTAAAAATTTCACAGTAACCTCTAAGAGCTTTTGTGTATGAAAGCCTGAGTAGTTCTTCAGAATCTCTCTCTTGACGGCGTATCCATACTGAGATCGATGAATTTTATCCAATGATCAATCCAAGTACGATCCCTGCCTTCTTTGCCAGACTCATTCCTCCAGAGGAGTTCTTCGTTCCGTCTCCGTCTGCATTGAGGTTTCTGTGGTTGACATCGCTCGGATTCGACGACGCTGGAGAAGGAATTGGAGGTGTGTCGTCGGCCGACGGAGATTGAGACGGAGATGATTGCGGTAGCGTCGGAGATGAAGAAGGATGGTGCGTTCGACGGAGATGGAGGAAGGGAAATCGGAGATAGAGTTTTGGGCGAAGGTGAATCGGCGACGGGTTGTGGTGATAGAGTCGGCGAGGGCTGTGGTAGAGATGATGAAGATTAAATGGGAATTGGACTAGGAGAAAAGCCAGAAGCAGAGCTCGATTGTTGAAGAAGAAGAAAGTTCGAGATGTATGTTGATGAAGATTGAGTTGATTAATAGACAAAGCAAAAGGGCAAAACAGTAATCCAACATAGCTGTTGAATTTCAAAAATCGACAGCTGTCAATTTTTGGGTGTATTTTGGGTGTGTTTATATATATTGAATGATATAGGGTTTCTTTATAAAACTATGTCTAGAAATGGGTATTTAACTAATTTCCTATTAAAAGTTTGCGCTCTTTCAAATTAGAAAATATCTTCCTTGCCTCCTCTATTGTTCCATGCTTACACATGCCAGATATTATAGCAGAGTATATAACAGCATCCGGAGGACAACCCTGCTGCATCATCTCGTTTAGTACTTCAATCACATTCTCAGCATTATTAGATTTACATGCATGGAGAATGGTAAGAGAATACTTGAATTCCATGGGCCCGCTTGTCACACTTGCCAAGCAGTCACGAACAAGCAGCATAACTGTATCAATCTCACCAACTTTGCAAAGACCTCTTGCAAGAGAACAATAAGCAGAGATAGAAGGAACACAAGACATCTCAATTATCTTATTATGAGAGGCACAAGCCTCATGGATGTCCTCATCTTCAACAAAACAAATAATTGCAATGCTATAAGTGGACGCGTCGGGCTGCAAATCCACATCCTTCATTTCATTAAAGAGAGACAATGCTTTCTTCACTTTCCCAGATTTGTGGAGGGATCCCATAAGGATATTGTAGATTCCAACACTATAATAACCTTTAACTTTCAACTCCCCAAACACTTCCAAAGCTAACGGTACTCCATCCTCCTTTCCTACCATAAAGGAAAAGAATTTTGAAAGATCATCAATAACAGGAAAATCAAATTTCTCCATCTCTGCAAGCATATCGCAAAAGTTATCCATTCTTCTCATCTGAGCATACGACACCAAAATGGGATTCACCGTAGCAAAATCTGGCCGAAGACCCTCTTGAACTGTAACTCGGAAAATCTTATAAGCTTTGTCAACCCGCTTCGAATTACATAAACCCTCAACAAGAGAATTATATATCCCCAAATCTGCCCTATACCCTGAATCCATCAAATCCTTCAACAAATCACATGCCGCTCCAACCTTCCTGTCTGCCACGAACCCCTCAATCAACACCCCATAAATCGCTCTATCAATCAGGAAACCGTTAACCTTCATCTCCCTAAACAACTCGTATCCTTTCTCCACCCTCCCTCCCTTACACAGACCCGTAACCAGAGTTGCATAAGCCATAACGTCCGCCTCTACCCTATCTCCCTTCATTTCCTCCCAAACCCTCACACAGCCGTCCAAGTTCCCCTCTGAAATCAAAACCTTAATCATTGCCGTGTATGCAAACACATCGGGTTTACACAAATTCACCCTCATTCTCTCCAAAAGCTGCAACATTTCATCAATTCTTCCCATTTTACAAAGACCCTTTATCAAGATCATAAAACTTAATCATTGTCGTCGTAAACCGATAATGCCAAATCCAAATAACCCGACTTCACTAACGCATCCATGATCCTATTGTACAAGAAAACCCTGGGTTTAACCCCAATTTTTTTCATTTTTTCATACACGTAATAAACCCTCAGACCTCTATTGGCATCGGAGTGCATTCTGATGAGAATCTCAAACTGTTTCTCGCTGGGCGGTTTGCCCTGCGAGTCCATCAACTCTGGGACTTGGTCCGCGGACCGGAACCGGTTGGACCTGTTCAGACAATAGGCCAAGGCATTGTAGGAAGCATAAGTGTGCTTGAAACCCTTTTGCTTACCTAACCAGTGGAAAAACTTGGAAGCGGAGACGGGGTCGTTTTGGACCTTGAGCACCTCGGCGACGAGGTCGGGCGTAACCCGGCGGAGCTTTCGGAGCTCCGAGACTACTGGTGGGCCCCAGTGGTTCTGGTTCTTGCGGAACGCGTCGAGAATGAAGCGCGCGATAGGGGAGAGTGTTAAGATATGTAGTCGTTTGTGTTTCAATAAATTCCTATTTGTTAGGAATTCTGTTGCTTTTACCTATTCCTTAGGAGAATCCCAGAGTATTAGGAGTTGTTAGTCGTGGGATTAGAGGTTGCTTTATTTTCTAGCTTTCTGTTATTTGCATTTGTATTTAATTAGACTTCAAGTCAATGAATCAGTATCGCATTCCTTTTACTCATTCTGCAGCAAACTCAGCTTTTAGTTTTTCAACATTTAGTATCAGAGCCCCCCACTGGGGTCTGACTTGGAAAAGCAGCAGCTTTCATTCTTGCCGCAGCAAGATATTCAATGGCTTCTGAAAACAGCTTTGTGCAACCTGCGATTCCACGCTTCGATGGTCACTATGATCATTGGAGTATGTTGATGGAAAATTTTCTGAGATCCAAGGAGTACTGGACTCTCGTGGAAACCGGCATCGATGTGCACACTAGTGAGACTGTTTTGACAGAAGCGCAAAGAAAAACGTTGGAGGATCAGAGATTGAACGATTTGAAGACAAAGAATTATTTGTTTCAAGCAATAGATCGTGCCATTCTCGAAACCATCCTGAAGAAGGACACTGCTAAAGACATCTGGGATTCAATGAAGACGAAGTACCAAGGCACTGCACGGGTGAAACGTGCACAACTCCAAGCTCTTCGCAAAGAGTTTGAAATTCTTCACATGAAGGAAGGAGAATCAGTAACTGACTACTTTGCAAGAACACTGTCAATTGCAAACAAGATGCGCATCCATGGAGAAAATTTGAAAGATGTTGCAGTCATTGAGAAAATCCTTCGCTCAATGACACGCAAATTTGACTATGTGGTGTGTTCCATTGAAGAATCGAATGACATTGACAGTCTTTCGATTGATGTGTTGCAAAGCTCACTGTTAGTTCATGAGCAGAGGATGACCAGCTATGTTGTGGAGGAGCAAGCTTTGAAGGTCAGTACTTATGAAGGAACTACTTCTTTAGGAAGAGGTAGAGGACGTGGAGGATTTCGCGGAAGCGGCAGAGGTAGAGGACGCCAATTTTCTTACAATCAAGGAGCACAATTTGACAAGGCAGGTGTGGAATGTTATCACTGTCACAAGCTTGGCCACTATCAGTATGAATGCCCCGACAAAGAGAAGGAAACCAAGGTAAATTTCGCTGAGATTGAAGGAGAAATACTCTTGATGGCTTACATCGACAAGACGGAGATTTCATCAGGTGATACTTGGTATTTAGATTCGGGTTGCAGCAATCACATGTGTGGAAACAAGTCTTTATTTTATGATTTGGATGAAACATTTAGAGAAACTGTGAAGCTTGGGAACAACTCTTGCATTTCTGTCATGGGAAAAGGGGATATCAAATTTCATATGAAAAACAACACTGTGCAGAAAATTTCTAGTGTGTTTTATATCCCAGATTCGAAAAGCAATCTCATCAGTATGGGCCAACTGCAAGAGAGGGGTTATATCATCATCATCCAACAAAGCCGGTGTCAAATTCATCATCCAGAGAGGGGTCTCATAGCAGAAGCAAAAATGACAGCAAATCGTATGTTCCCTCTGCACATTCAGTATGATGCCCAGAAGTGTCTCTCAACAAGAGTGCAAGATCCAACATGGCTGTGGCATCTTCGTTATGGTCATTTGAGCTTCAAAGGATTGAAAACCCTACATGAGAAGAACATGGTGGAAGGTCTGCCTAAGATTAATTGTCCCACAGAAATGTGTGAAGATTGCATTGTTGGTAAACAACATCGTGAGTCTTTCCCGCAAGGAAAAGCATGGAGAGCTGAGTAAATCCTACAGTTGGTTCATTTAGACATCTGTGGTCCAATCAATCCAACATCGAATGGAAACAAAAGGTATTTCATCACCTTCATTGATGATTATAGTCGAAAAACATGGATTTATTTCTTGCAAGAGAAATCTGAAGCTTTTGTTGTTTTTAAAAGCTTTAAGGCTCGAGTTGAAAAAGAATCTGGCAAGTACATTCAGATCCTTCGCACAGATCGTGGTGGTGAATTTAACTCACATAACTTTTCAAGTTTTTGTGAATTGCATGGAATACGGAGGCAACTTACTGCTGCATACACACCACAGCAAAACGGCGTGGCAGAAAGAAAGAATCAGACGATTATGAACATGGTGCGAAGCATGTTGGTAAAAAAAGGTATTCCGAAGACTTTTTGGCCAGAAGCAGTCAATTGGAGTGTTCATGTACTCAACCGAAGCCCTACCCTTGCTGTAAAAAACATAACACCACAAGAAGCTTGGAGTGAAGTCAGGCCATCAGTTGATCACTTCAAAATTTTCGGGTGTATAGTGTATGCGCATGTTCCAGATGAAAAGAGAACAAAGCTTGATGATAAAAGTGTGAAGTGTGTCTTTATTGGGGTTAGTGAAGAATCCAAAGCATACAGGTTATATAATCCCATTACCAAGAAAATAATAATCAGTCGAGATGTTCTATTTGATGAAGAAAACACATGGGATTGGAGCAGCATCGAACAACAGCAAATTTTAATTGATCTTGAGGAAGTTGGCGGGAAAATTATACAGCCACTACAACCTCTTCGTGAAAGTCTGGGGTCTGAATCACAATTGCAACTTCCTGATCAGTCCCTTGGAGAAGTTTCACCAAGTCCTTCAGCAAGAGTTTCAATTCCAAATGAAGTTCAAGCACCTAGCTCAGAACCACAGCGACAAAGAAAAAGACCATCTTGGATGATAGATTATGTGAGTGGAGATGAATTATCTTATGAGGATACTACAGCTCATTTTGCTTTATTTGCAGGCTCCGATCCTATATTGTTTGCAGAAGCAGTGAAAGAAGAAAAGTGGAAAAAAGCCATGGATGCAGAGATTCAAGCTATAGAGAAAAATGAGACTTGGGAGCTAACCAATCTTCCTGAAGGGCAAAAAACCATTGGTGTAAAGTGGGTTTATAAGACGAAGTTGAATGAAAAGGGAGAAATTGACAAGTTCAAAGCAAGGCTGGTTGTGAAAGGCTACAATCAAGAGCATGGAGTTGATTATCAAGAGGTTTTTGCTCCTGTTGCAAGACAGGATACAATTCGGTTGGTAGTAGTCTCATTAGCAGCACAAAACTCATGGCCCATCTTCCAGCTTGATGTGAAATCGGCCTTCCTTAATGGTGAACTACTTGAGCAAGTCTACATTGAGCAGCCTCCTGGTTATGTGATAAAAGGTAATGAACATAAGGTTTACAGATTAAAGAAGGCTTTATATGGCCTGAAACAGGCACCTCGAGCCTGGTACAGTTGTATAGAAGCATACTTTGAAAAGGCAGGTTTCAACAAATGTCCATATGAGCACACTCTATTCATCAAGTCTGGAGCAGAAGGTAAAATCCTGATAGTTTGCTTATATATTGATGATCTTATTTTTACGGGCAATGATGAGGCTATGTTTGTTGATTTTAAGAATTCTATGATGGCTGATTTTGACATGACTGATTTGGGAAAGATGAAATATTATCTTGGTATAGAAGTAGTACAAACAGCTACTGGATTTTTTTTTGGGCAAAAGAAATATGCTCAGGAGGTTTTGGAGAGGTTTCACATGGAGAATTGTAATCCAGTTGGGACTCCAACTGAACCGGGATTAAAGCTCTCAAGAGATCTTGATGGAGAGAGGATTGATAGTACTTACTTCAACAAATTGTTGGAAGTTTAATGTACTTGACAGCCACTCGGCCTGATATTATGTATGCAGTGTGTCTAATTAGCAGGTATATGGAAAGACCAACGGAGCTGCATCTCAGAGCTGCTAAAAGAGTGTTTCGTTACTTGAAAGGAACAACAGATTTTGGTATTTTCTACAAGAAAAATGGTGGACCTATTTTGACTGGTTTCACTGACAGTGATTATGCTGGTGATTTGGATGACAGGCGGAGTACAACAGGCCATGTGTTTATGATGGGTTCAGGTGCCATATCATGGGCATCAAAGAAGCAACAGATTGTAACTTTGTCCACAACTGAAGCAGAGTTCGTATCTGCAGCAACCTCTGCTTGTCAAGCAATTTGGTTGAGAAGGATTCTTGAAGAGCTACAGTTTTATCAACATGGGCCTACTGTGATTCATTGTGATAATAGTTCAACTATTGAACTCTCCAGGAACCCAGTTTTACATGGAAGAAGCAAGCATATAGATGTGAGGTATCATTTTCTTCGTGATCTTGTAACTGAAAATACCATTGATTTGGTTTATTGTCGAAGTGAAGACCAAGTTGCAGATATCCTGACCAAACCTCTAAAGCTGGAAGCATTTGAGAAGTTGCGTGGATTACTTGGAGTTTGTTCAAGTTCCTTTTTAAACTGATTGCATAGATGGCATTCAGTTTAAGGGAGAGTGTTAAGATATTTAGTCGTTTGTGTTTCAATAAATTCCTATTTGTTAGGAAGTCTGTTGCTTTTACCTATTCCTTAGGAGAATCCCAGAGTATTAGGAGTTGTTAGTTGTGGGATTAGAGGTTGCTTTATTTTCTAGCTTTCTGTTATTTGCATTTGTATTTAATTAGACTTCAAGTCAATGAATCAGTATCGCATTCCTTTTACTCATTCTGCAGCAAACTCAGCTTTTAGTTTTTCAACAGAGAGAAAGGAGAGGAGTGTCGTGTCGGCAGGGTTGGATGATGAAGTGGACGGCGAGGATTGGGGGAGATGTGGATCCCATTTGGAGAGTTCGAAGGGCTGAGATTGGGGGGTGGCGGTGGGGTATTTGCGGTTTGGGAGGGAGACGCGGTTGGAGAAGAGGCCGCCGCGGACTGTAGGGCGGTTCTGTGAGGGCTTGTGGTGGCCGTGGAAGAAGGTGAAGTTTTGGGGTTTAGGAGGTGGGGACTGAGGTGGCATTTTACAATTTGTGTCTGCCCCTTTTACTCTCTTTCAGTCTTTCTAAAATTCTTTCCACTTGATAAAATAGAAAGACTAAAAAGAAGAATGGAAAATGAGTGAACTTTCGCTCAAAAATCTAACTGCATTGTTCGGAATCGGTTACCGCCCCCAACTTTAACGAGCATTTTCGGGACTAGCCAGAGACCAGACTACCGGTTATATTTAATTTTACTTCTTTGTTCAAATCCAAATCTATTAATATGAAAATCAAACCAAACCAAACCGTGTGTAAATTTCAGTTTCGGAGCGAATTTGAGGATTAAAGCAAACTAAACTGGACCGAACAAGCACAACACGAGATTTTTTTTCTTAACACTCCAAGACTAAATTTTCAAGCTTTCTCACATCCTTTCTACTCGCTTTCACCTCTACCCATCACTATGACTACGTTTAGTGCTTAGAATTGGATTGGATAACTCGCTAAATTTAAGGTATGTTAAAGGAAGAAATTGAGGAAACCTTCCACATTTTGTCTAAGTTTAAGGTAGAAGATGAAATAGTCATGAAGGAAACTTATCATTTCCAAACCCACCATGTTGACGGATATTTCTTTTTCATTTTGTGGGGATTAGAATGGATTAGGTATAAGTTGATAATATTCTATACATCAACATATTTGTCAGACAACAATTCGACCTGCTCCAAAATATTGGCCATAATTGGATCTCAACATATGGGAAACAATTGTTGTCACAACAACTCTAAAATATTTATTTGTGTGAATACTTTGCAAGAAAACCAGTGTAAAAGAAGAGGAAAAAAGGAGCTAATGAAGCTATGGATTGGGTAGGAGGAAGACAAAACCGATTGACTAGGTTATGTTATCCCCATCTTCCTCAATTGAATAACGTTCAGATCCATAGGCCATTGAAGATTTTCCTTCCCTCCTATTTCAAAGGGAATGAGGTGTATTTTCCAAATGTATTAACATTTCAAGAAATGGTTTACTTTTTCTAATAAAAATAAGATTTTGATTTGTTAATGAGATAATAATACCCAAAAAAAATTCATGTGCTCAATCCGATCATGTATGGCGCGTAACGCATTCATTTGTTATTATTCCAAATTACCATTGTCTACCTTATATAGTCATATTGTCTACCTAAGCACACATAACTATGTATAAAAGCTTCCCATATTGATATATGGTGAATCATCACTGATGATATAATTACCCTGTCATTGCTCTTCCTTTGTCACATGTTTTGATATTTTCTTCTCACTCACCAGGCTCATTGTATCATGTCTTACTATTTTCCTTCAAATGTATTGTTAGTTTCCTTTTTTCTCTCCCTGAGTGTGTCTGCACTCAATGGTCTTTTTTGTGCAGTAATAATAAAGTGTCTCTACACTCGATAGTCTTCATTGTGCAGTAACAGTGAAATGTTATATGACTCAACATTTTTTTAATTGTGCAGTTACAGCTCTTTGAACTTGGGCTACATAGAGTATCAATGTGTTTCCCTCTTTTCGGCCGGGTAGGCCGACGGAAGGAGTTTTTGGTCCTTCTTCTTTTTGAGTGCGGGGCGTGCCACCACCAAGCCCCGAATTTGGGCTTGAATGGAATGTGAGTAGATAGATGTGTTGCGTCCGAGATTTGACTTTAATCAAACGATTGTTCGGCCGAGCAAGGAACCTCCTCACGGCCTAGGTTCTTTCACTACCTCGGGGTCAAGGCTTTATGTGAGCGACCAAATGATGTGGAGTGGGTGGAGATGAAGGTTGAAGGTGAAACGTAATGAAATGAAGAATAAGTGCGTAAAGTAAAGGTGCTTAAACTTAAATATAATTTAAAGACAAATGCGTAAAGTAAAGTGCGAAAGATAAATAACGTAAAGACGAGAATTAAAGTGCGATAAAATGAATCAAAGCAATAAATAAAGCAAGAACGAAATGAAAGCGATAAGAACGATAAAGTAAAATGAACTTGAAATTAAACTTAATTGAAGTGTGATAACAATGAAAAGTAAAGCAATTGAAATAAACTTGAATTTAAATGACAACGTAATGTAAATTGCAAGAATTTAAACTTACACTAAGAAAAGGAAGAACTCGCTACACTAGGTGCATGAAAAATAAAATTCTAAGTCTAGGAAAAGAAAAGTGCGAGACGAAAGATAGGTTTGTCTGTTTGATTTTGTGTGTCCTTGTCTTTGTTTGATGAGGTTTATATAGGGCATTCGTCAGCCCATGGGCTGGCCATTGAATGGCCAAATGTCAACTCTTCTTAAAAATCTTTCCTTTCGAAGCCCTCCTAAATCCGTGGGGATTGCATTGATTGAAATATTCTGACATGCTTGATTCCTCCTTGTTTTGGAATACTCGGAGTTACTATCAAATTCCTTGATTTCTTTCCTTGCCAAGCCTCTGTCACGTGCATATAATCCTCCGAAAAATCCTGAGCTTGAGATTGGTGGCTTAGAGCTGGGCTTCCGTCTACATTTGCAAAGCTTCAGGCTTTTGGCTTTGACTAAATCCGCCCATTCACGTTTGTTCATTTATATATATATTATGTAAACAAGTAAATAATACAAGGAGGGCTTGGCCTCAAAATCTCTCCAGCCGCATATCTGTAGGACCAACTAAAGGCTCCAGTGCATTTATTCACCTCTATGTATATATATATATATTAATATAAATAGTTTTAAACCTAAAACAAAACCTCCAGCCCAATTTGTAATAGACCAAAAAGTTCTAGCCGCCAAGAACTTTAGATCTTAACTGCCCAATTTTAGTATCTCATCCAATTTCGAGTCTCCAGCCATATTTGAGCATAGCCCATCACATCCGGCCGCAATACTCTAGTCTAAACAAAAGCCTCATTCGCTCCATCCTACAGCTCCAAACCAAAACAACCGGTCGTGCCCCATTCGAACAAACCCCGGCCGCACTTTCCAACTCAGCCCAGCCACAATACTCCAGCTGCTCGGTTGCAACAATTACTCAATACCCGGCCGAGATCTCCAGCTTCATTTTGAACAGCCCGGCCGTATCGCTGCCCAGCTTTGTAAACTCGGCCGCATCTCTTTGGCACCTCTGGCCGCAACTCCAGCGCTGCCTAGTCACGAACATTCTAAGATTCCGGCCGCAACTCCCTTACAAAAAATTCGGCCGAGATTTTCTAAGATCTCCTCCAGCTGTGCTGGCCGTAACAAACTCTAAGCCCGGCCATATTTTTTAGTTCCTAGCCCCAGTCGCAATCCAACAAAACCCGGCCGCTCAAGCTCTTCAAACCTCGGGCTCTTTGCAAGACCTTTGCCCGGCCGCGATATCATTCTCAAAGCCCGGCCGACATTCCAAGAGTCTAGCTGCCCGGGTCAATTCTCAACGGCCCCAAACACAATGCTATTATTATAGGGTGTTTTAAAAAAAATATATATTTATCTATAGCATGATGACGATTTGATTTGCTAATTATATTAGCATGGTGATGATACCATATGTATATTAATTTCTATTTTAAAAAATAATGATTTTGTTAAACTTTTTTTTTGGGGTGAATAGTAAGAGTTATATTGAATTTAGTAGATCTTTTTAGGAGGCCCAAAATGGAGCCCAATTCTCACTGCTAAAGATACTGACATTCATAAGCAGAGAACTTTGATTTGAACTCAAGCAATCCCTACATCATAGGATGAGAGAAAAACTTGAACGACAAAATATGGGAAAGAAACACACAATAGCACAAGCACAAACATACACCACTTATGGGAAGTTATAAACAGAAAACTGGACACACCAATATGACACAAATTTTTTTATTAACTTCGGCATTCAATTTAATATTGTGAGCTTATCCAGTCAACACTACAAGTCTCACTTCTTTCTGGAAAGCGGGGTAACATTACATTCAGTTCAAGTAATTCTACAATGATACATGCCGCAAACGTTGAGAGTGTCCATTAAAATTAAAGGCCCCCAAACTATATCAATCAAATTGCACTCTGGAAGAACAAAATTACACACTGCCTATAGGAGATAGATAACAGAAATGATATGATATGTAGATCATGCCTGCAAATCTGCTTCTATTGACTCCAACGATAGACGGTTTCGAGTCCATTACATATACCAATGCCCCATTCTCTATCACACTCGGGCAAAACTGACCCTCTTTCTATTATTTCCACAACTCCAGCAATTACCTGTTTGATAATCACTCCCTTGAAATCTTGAGCTTTCATAGCCTGATATATACTCGTGAGGACGTTCCCTCTTATGGCCACCCTCGTTCCTAGCTCCCAAACCACTGTTTACTATCCTAAAATCCAAATTATTTTTCTGGTTATTCTGGCTCCCCCACTGTTTCCAACCCCACTCATCTCCTCCACGATCTCTCCACCCTCGATCTTTTAGAGATTTATTGTTTTGACTAGGACCGCCCTCCCAACGATTCTCACTATGATCCACATTCTTTGACTCCTGCTGGTTGTAGCCCCAAGACTTACATATTGGATCACCCCATCTATTACCTTCCACAGACGCAACACCCTGACAGCCACCTTCCCAAGGATTAACATCATTATCCCAACCCTTCGACAGAGTGATATTATCTCCCATCTGGTTCCATCCCCATGACTTATCCCTGCTATTTTCCCATGCATTCTTGTCCATACTTCCATTGCCCTGAGTAATTCCACTTTCCCAAGGGTTGTCACCATTAGTGTTCCACTGGTTCCTGCCCTGAACTGTGTTTTTCAAATCTCCACTACCCTTAATGTTGTCACATTCCCAAGGATTTCTGCCGTTATTTGGGACCCTGTTATGTCCATCTGGAGGAACAAAAGCTGAATATTTTGCATTCTTGTTTCTTCGCCCGAACTTGCCTTTCCCTTCTTCCTCATCAGGAGCAAAGTACTCATGATCCACTTCCTTAATGAGTTCGGGATCGATAATAGGGTACCAATCTATTTCATCAATATAAATACTTGGATCAGGCAGAGAGATGTCACAGGAGAGGCCATTGATGTCTGCCAAAAAGTGCTGTTTTGCATTTTGAAATGCCTCCTCACCAGCTGAGTCGTTGGTGAGCTCCATGCCAAAAAGAGCTTTTGATTTTTCACTTGAACCATGGACCCTTGGATTGTTAAATTGTTTTTCAGAGCTAGTTAATGCAATAAGTTGCTTCAATAATTTGAGGCAATGGCGGAGCTAGGAATTCTATTAAGGAGGGTCAACTTTAAATAGCTTTATAATTACAATGAACTTAGTTTTTATAGGAAAATATATATAAGAATTCATTATAATAATTAAATTTCAATATCACAAATTTAATATCTTAGTAAGTGTAACCCAAATTCTAGCAACCTAAAAATAATTAAAGAGTATCAAACGTTGATTAATTTTAGATAGAATGAGAAAATCAAATAAAATCCATGATACACACATATAAATGACATATGAAGATATGAAAACAAATATAGATCATATTCATGTTCATTGTAGACAATTTACATTTGTGAGAATGGTCAATAATAAGTATACCTATAAAACAATTTGGATAACATAGAGAAAAATATTTTCAAAATGTTGGTCAAGTGACCCTTGTAGGCCTTAATTGGCTCCAGAAATATGATAATTCATTATGATTACAAATAAAGTATTCACCCACCTTATTTGTATAATTTTTGTGAAACCTTGATGCTAACACTGACACATCTCCAGCAATGACTTGATTCTGGATCGAAGGGGTAGTTGTTTCATGCTGGAACATTGTGGTTATATCTTTAGTTACACTACCCTCATTATTATTCTGCTCGTACACAACCTGGATTCCAAATTCCTTCGTATCGAATTCAATTCTAACCGAACTACGTATTTTATCTACCGAAACACGTATTTCATCCCCACCCTCCAATTCATCGTTTGCGAATCGCCAATGACTAAGCCATAACATATGTTCCTTCTCTTTTGGAAACCCCATTGTGACTGGCACATAGCTCCACTTAAGACCCTTTGTCTCATTACTGATGTGAAGAACAGGAACGCCCAAGTAAATCGATCTCTCATCACGAACCTTACCTTGTGCATACACAACACATGCATTTAGGCCTCGGATCTTCAAATTTCGATGTGGAGGTATAGTTATAGACAGCTCAGAGTTACCCATGCTCGACTTGTGGCAGAACCAATCTGGAACCTCGCTCCCATTAAGGAATATACTAAATATACCACATTCATCCAGTCCCTGTTTCATGCATGCATGGAGAGATTTATATACGTTCAAATATTACAGGCCATAGAAAATAATCATCATAAAAAACTATACAATACATGAGAAAGAGAGAGAGAGAACCTGGAGAGGACCCTTCCTTGTTGTACCTGTCAAGCGGTTGAGCATTTCAACTTCAGTGCTTCCTATGGATTCCAAATTGAACAGACCGATATCTTTGATCATTTCTATGTCGACGCTTCTCAACGGTCTCGTTTTGAACACGTTTTGAATTTCAACTAAATTCTCGCATATTAAAACCGCACGTCTAATTGTTTTTAACATGTCGGGTAAGTTTAGTAGTACTCTTTTCAATGAAGTACAATACCATGCGCGCAAAATCTCTACACTTGGTGGGAGCTCGGGAATCATTTCGAGATTTGTGCAACCTTCCAACAAAAGAGTCTGGAGCTTACTAAGACCATTCATGTTTACTGATAGGCTCAAAAATGGGTTTCCACTTAGATTCAAATACTCCAATGAGGATAGGCTACTAAGATCATTGGGAATTTCTGACAGATTGCAGTACGCCATATCTAAGCTTTTTAAAAATTGTGGCAAACTTGCACTGGTAAGTTGGAGATTTTTCTTGGCAATACCCATGATCGGATTGATTGCCACGATTTAACTGCAAATAACAGACTGAGTTTCTTCATGTCAGTAGGTGTAGAGTCTGACTGATTTTTAAGGATCATACTGGCAGGCAGCACAAGATTTGAGCAACCAGAGAGAATAAGTTTCTGGAGAGATCGCGGCATACTAATTCTTATTGGAAGCTTCATGAGATTTTTGCAATCTTTTAGATTCAAGAAAACAAGTTTCTCCAAATCTCCAATGGATTCATCCACCTCTTTCAAATTTATGCAACCTTTAAGAATTAATCTCTCGAGGTTAGGGAATCCTGACAAGTCAGGGGTTGTCACAAGGCCATGTGAATGACTGAGATTTAAGATTTTCAGTCTTGGAAGAAACTGTTTTAAAAAAGAAGTAATTAGTTTCTATGAATATATAATCATCTTTAAATTTGTCTCTGTGTGTGTGTGTGAGAGAGAGAGAGAGAGAGAGAGAGAGAGAGAGAGAGAGAGAGATTAGTAGCATACCCTAGTTCCCTTCCAAACATGTTGGAGGCTGCTGTTCCGCAAGTCAAGAGCAATTAGACTTTCCAAGTAAAAATTGGTTGGTATTGACTTTAAAGCGAATCCTCGCCAAGACAACCATATTAAATTTTTTGGGAAATCTTCAAAGCCTCCACTGATTTTTACATTATCAAGCAGCAGGAGTTCAAGATTGTGCATCCTTCTAAATGCCTCTGTTTTGAAACCTATCTCATTTGATACGGTAAATGAGTTTGTTGAAGAAGAACTAATTGACTGCCAGGAGAAGAAACCAAGCCGACGTCGGCTGCTTGAACAGTTTCCATCATAATCTTCAACGTGGAATCTTTTTCTGTTACTTCCAGTGGATATTATCTTAGAAGACTCATCTTTTATTAACATAGGAATGTTGAGCATGAGGCCCTTAATAGTTTCTGTACCCTGGTAACAAATAAGAACATTGGGTAAGTAACTTGTCACATGCACAACACAATTACGAATACATAGACATAAAAGAAGGTATTTCTTACAGATAATTTTCTCAAAACATTAGAAGCATCTTTATTCCACACTCTAGTACGTTTTCCAGGATCCTCAGGCGATTCTTCGCGAATAATTCCCCTTCCCATGTCTTGAAGTAATTGGTGCATGGTTAACTTGTTGAATCCATCAATTATCAGCAGACATCTATCAACCAGATTTTGAATTCCAATGTTTGTGGCAAACTCACATTCATCAAGGACTGTAGTTGAAAAATCCTTGTCTTTTCCTATGAAGAAACAGGCTATATGGAGGAACAGACGTTTGTCATGATCTTGCAGAGAATCCAAGCTTATTCTGAGAATCTTTTGAATTTTTCCTTCAGTAATCACATCCAAGTTCTGTAATGCATTTTTCCATACATCTGCAGCTTTTCCAAAGAGAGAAGATCCTAGAACTTGAAGAGCTAATGGAACCCCTCCACAGTGTTGCACTACAGGTCTTGAAAGATCCATGTAACCTTCGCCAGGATGGGGTTGTCCAAAGGCATGCCAACTGAAAAGCTCAAGCGATTCATACTCATGCAACCCTTCCACCTCAAATATTGCACAATTCTCACGAGCCTTTAACAAATGTTCATGTCTAGTTGTTATGATTATTTTACTTCCTGGATGAAGCCATTCTCGCATTCCAAGAATTGCATTGAATTGTTCCAAGTTGTCCACATCATCAAGAGCAATAAGAACTCGTTTGCAACGTATCGCCCATTCGATCTTTGTGATTCCTTCATCCAAGCTGTATATTTTCTTTGCTTTCCCCTTTTGGAGATCTGAAAGAAGGTTCCTTTGCAAGTGAACCAAACCATTGGGAAGTTTTGAAGTTGCTCTAATATCTGCAAGAAAGCTGCTACCTTGAAATTTATTGAAATTCTGGTTATAAGCAGTCTTGGCAATGGTGGTCTTGCCAATTCCACCCATCCCATAGACTACAGCTACTCCAACATCAGTTGATCCATCTTCTAACCACATGTTTAGGCCTTTCACACGACAATCTATTCCAACTACATGGGGATCGACTCTTAATCTCCTATTCCATGTGTGATCTAGTTTATTTCCAATAACTTCAACTATTTCTTGGATAAACTGCGACTCGGACCTATAAATTATTGATATTAAAATACACATGGCACAATAAGTTATTTCTTTTCAACAAACAGAAACTTATTTCTTTATTATTTTTATTTTTATTTTATAGAAGAGAATTGATATTTATATCATAGGTTGAAATGAATGATATTAAGTAAATGAACTTTCAAAACAGAAGTGCTGCCATCTAACAACTCCATGAGATTAAAGAAAAAGCTTCACTATAATCTACTTTAAAAAGCATCATTTTGGGAATGAAAAAGTACCGATCTCCTAAAACCATCCCTCCCAAATCTGCAACATCTCCGAGAGCTTTTCTCCACTTCTCCACCTTGTCCATCTCCTTGTTGAAGCACTGTTGGTGTCTGGCAAATGCTTCTTCAAAAATTCCTGTCTGGTTCCTGACATGGGATGGATCCACATCATAGAAAATCGGCATAACCATGTGCTCAGTAGTTTCTCTACGATCCATGATCGTCACTAGTTCATCCAGGCACCATCTCGAGGAAGCGTAGTCCTTGGAGAAGACAATGATGGATACTCGAGACTCTTGTATTGCTTTTTGAAGCTCTGCTGAAATATTTGCTCCTCCCTCGATTTCGTCATCATCTCTAAAAGTGTGGATCCCTGCCACCTCCAAAGCCCTGTATAGGTGATCAGTAAATCCCTTGCGTGTATCTGTGCCCCTGAAGCTCAAGAATGCATCATAAGTGCACCGGTGGTTTGGGGATTTAGGGTTTGACATTTGGAAAAAAATATGAGCTAAAACTGATTTGGGGGAGGGGAGGTATCGGGCTGTCTGTTTAAACAGAGTCTGCGCCCTTTTTTTAATATAAAACTGGAGCAATAGTCTGCGCCCCTTTGGGGACTTTCATCAAACACTTTGCAGGGGTCAATTTTCTCCCATTCAATGGCAGATTTCAGAGGTTGCAGGGGTCACTTGACCACCCTTGCTCCTCTGTAGATCCGTCCCTGATTTGAGGCAAAGCAAACACAGATCAGCTAAAGCTAGAACAGAGGTAACCGAAAATAAATAAAAAACCAAAAGCTTATAATAGAAGTGAATCTTGTTGCAGCGTAGTAGCTGCTCTTCGCCGGAGATTACATATGGTGCTTGAGTTTTCATATTATCATCTCAATCGTGAAACACTTTCTGTTCAAATGCCATGCAATGTGAACCAACTTCATCCGTATTCTGGAAACCTCAACTTAACCTTGCTTTCCAAATAGACTTGCCTGACTTGTTAATAGAAGACACTATTATATATGCTTTAGACTTGCAAAGATGGGTTTTCCTTTCCTCCTTTTTTCCCCCCCGAATTGAACCCACCATGCAGGCCCTGCTCTAGAGATCAAACATTGACAATGTCATGTCAAGTGATTCTGCAAAGCCTAAGAATATAGGAAATATCATAGTTCTTCAAATCATGGAATGTAATGAAGAATTAGCTACAGTCATTTAATGAGTGTTATATGTGATTTGATGTATAATCATGAGCAACTTGGGTATTCAAATAGATAAACGTAATGCGAATGATTGTTTCATTGACAACCTGTTCTGCAGACTCCCAGTGAGAACATATGATAACGTTGCCGTTTACATATTAGACTTTATATGGTACCAGTATATAGAGTGAATGGTTGGGTAGTAGAATTTGATTATATGAATCAGGTATCATTAGGACTTTCCTGTTCTAGTTATTTTATGAGTACTGCTTATTAATATCAGGAAAGCAAACATTTTGGTGGAATGAAGCTTCCCTCTCTTAACAAGTTAGTTTTGCGTGCAGATATGTATTACTACGAGTACTTCAGCTGGCTTAGATCAGATTTTACCATGGATGTTTTATCACAAGGTCATTGGAGCTACTACCTTTTTCCTTTTTGTGGAAGGAAAGGCTGCATCTCCTGAAGTAGCTAAAATTCTGGAGTCCATTCCTGTGAGTTAAAATATACTTCACTCTGACTGCTTAATGTTGTGAAATTTGTCGAGGATAAAAGTGATATACACTGTATGCTAACAGGTTGAGGAGCAACAAGCTAACAGGTTAGTTGATTTTGCCGCTGTTCTTCTTGGACTATATGCTTACTGCTAATGTAATCTTCTGTTATTATTACGATTCCTGTCAGTTGTGATTAATCTTCTGTATATCTATCTCTTTTGTTGTTTGGCAGATGCACACACACACACACACAATCCGCCTTTGGAATGGCCCCTCTGGCCGTTCAAATTGCACTGAAAAATAGAGCTACTAAAGAGTCCTTAAAGTTGAGAGTTAAAATTTAAAACCCACACAATAAGATGAGTTCGGCAATTTACTTCTTGTATTAACTTTCATTCAAAGCAGTCAAGTTTAGTTGTTTTTTGAAAATTCTTGAAAATTTGAAGCACATTCTTATTGATTGAGCTGTTTTTTGAATAATTAAAAGGGAATATAGTTTTGTTATTTTCCAACTTCAAGCGTAATCTTACAGCGAGGCATATATGGCATAGTGACTTTCTACTGAAATCATTTAGCAGATTTGGCTAATATTCTACGAATTTGTAAATAAAATTTGGACTTGTCTTTTCCCTTCTATTTCCCCTTTCTTTTGGTAACAATTAAAATAGCTGCCAGCTCTTGAGTGATTTTTCATTGCATTTCATTGTGCTAACTCTTTCATATACTAACTAACAATTAGCATTTCAGGCATTCATAGTTGCTTCGACTGCAACCAAGGACGAAATGCTGATATTGTTGAAATTGGCCCAAATTAATGTTTTCTGCTTTTGCCTTGTGTCGACCAACTTTCATGCAGCCGAAAGTTGTGTTTTGTTGATAGAATTATTTATTAACAATTGGACAAAGGAAAGAGGAAACATGCAGCAAATCACGTGGCCAAAGGAAGAGAAAAATGGGAAGCCACAATTGTTGAAAGTTGGTGGCCAATAATATTGCATGGAATGATGATGTCTTTAGTGGGAGACAAAGCATGGTGCAATGATGAAGGATTTTTTCCTTCTTTGGTTGGCCATCACGTGGGTTGGCATATGGTCATTAATTGAAGGTGGCTGGTTGGCTTTTGGAAAGTGTGAATGGCTTCTTTTTCAAATGCTGGTAGTTGTGCACTTTCGGCATATTAATGCTCATTGTCTTGCGGAGCAATTTGGGAGAGCTGGACCATATCTTTTGGCTACAAAAGAGGAGCAAGCTGAAAGGCGTGAGGGGGCATTTGTGCCTCACCATTTGGAGGTGCCGTGAGCACCATTGCTCAGAGGGGCTAAAACAGAAGTGAGGGACACTTCCACACAGAGAGAAATACTAGAGAGCATCACCATGATGGTGGAGATAAACTCCCCTTTGGCTACACGAGATGTTGAAGGAAGATCAAGCCATTTCAAGGTTGAGTCTTCTTCATTTGTTCCTTGTGTTTGTGGGAGGTTTATTTCTTTGTATTGTTCTTAGTGTGTTCTTTCCTAGTGAGCAAGAACAATCCTGTGTTCTTGGCTCTTGTGTGTGGTTAGCTTGAGAGTGACTTGGGTGTATTTGGGATTTGGGTTGTGAGAGTTAAACTCTGTAATTCCTAGGATAGGTGAGAGGGTTAATCTCCTTTGGTTGTAATCTCTTTTGGGATACTAGTGGAATTTCTCGCTGTCTTCGAACTGGATGTAGGCTACACACGGGCCGAACCAGTATAAATCCTTGTGTCGTTTGGATTTCTGTATTTCATATTTTTGCTTTTGTTGTTTCAACGGTTTCATATCAACCACCCCAGTGCAATCCGCTTCCGCTGCGCACAACAGATATGGTAAAATCTTCTGTACAAACCGTAATTAAATTCTGATGAAAATATTTGACTAAGCTTCAAATCAAAACTTAAGGTCACACAGAACACAATTGAGTTGTCTGAATCATTTTAAAAGCTATCCCTTGTTCAGCTCTCTCAAAAGAAAAGTTTTTGTTTACAGTTGATAGTAGTAACTTCTTCTTCTTCTTCTTCATAGGGTGAATGGACAGGTTAATAGTTAAGTTTCAAATATAGCTGTAATTATTCTTTTTCAATTTTTTATTAGTCAGACAGAAGATTCTCATGTGACAAGTCTAGCTTATTGGCAAAAGTTATAAACATTGAAATTCTACAGATATTCCATTATATACATTGAAACTCTATATGAGGATTTTGTTCACAATTCAATCCATAGACAAATTATGTAATTCAATTCAATCCATAAATGTGATTAAGAAACAGGAAATTTTTTTAGCTCAAACATATGCAAGAAAGGCTGCATGTCCAATGTTTCATCCAAGCTCCAACCATTTACTTGTTGGTCTAACATCGCTCCTTAGTGGTAAAACTTAAAGTGCACCTGCTCGCAATCGCTCTTGAAACTCTCAGTATCATTCTACTATATCTTGAATATGGAACTGACACGGTTCAAACTAGATGCAATGAAAAGGGTGAATAATTTCTTTATAACTTTTCCTGATTTAGCAAAACAAAACAAGAAGCAAAAAAGAAAGGAAAAGGATCTAAGTCGAGTCATCCTATTCTAAGTTCACAAAGAATTTTGAAGGGTTTTTGCTAATTTCATATAACCGAAACGTTTTCATCCTCTGGTTCATCCACAACGGCCCCCTGCTGCACTACAAGAATGGATGCATTAATTGCAAAACTTGAAGTCAATAATGCTTCCCCGAGAGGCCCCAATTGATCGTCAGTCTGGCTCAAATAATGATCCGAAAATGCCTTCGCTGGTGATGTGCTTCCATGCCTTCTTCCCACTACGTACAAGTCATATTCACCCTCCAACTCCCTTATGAGATTCAGAGTTTGTTCCCAGCTATTCACAGCCTCCTCCAAGAATTGTATGTTGGGGTTGTGCTTGGACTTCAGCCTAAACTCGTCCAAGTACAACTTGTCTATTTGCCTCTCCCTCCCACTGTCTTCCATTACCTTTGGATCAGTTTCGTCGTTGTTGTTTCTGTTGTTGTTATTTGGGATAACGATAAACCGTACAACCTTTAAGTTAACCCTCGGATTTCCTGCCATCCTCCATGCAAACGCTTAACGCCTCGAGGTCATCTGCCCCTCCGATGAAGAACATGGCGAAGTGGCGGTAGGCCAGGGAGGTGTACTTGTATGACTCGGTCATATGGGACATACTAAATCCGCGGTCGACAAAAACCGCCACTGAGCAGGGAGCCTCCTCGATCACGTTATTGTTGATGCCCTTCAAACTAGGGTTGGCATCCTCCATGGCGCCGTCTATATTAGCTTGCATGTGGAACGGGATGATTATGAGGTTGATGCACTTCTCCTCGGCCAAATAGCATATGTCTTCAAAAATATAGTGCCATACGTATTTAAAATACAATATATATTTTTAAATAAAATAAAAAAGAAAATCAAAATTTTTTGAATTTTAAATTAAAAAATTAAAAAATTTCGCAGGGACCATTTGTGATAGATGTGTGAACATTCGCAGATATATATATATGCTACATTAGCAAACTAACGGAGTTTTTGACGGAACCTAACGGCATGGACCATTTGTGATCCCACATACTAACCTTGAGGACCGTGAATGACACAAAAAAAATATTAAGGATGCAATCTGATAGTTTCGTAAACCTTAAGGACGTTTTGTGATAATAAGCCTATTCAATATATATAATGGGTTAATTACTCAAATGGTCCCCAAACTTGTACGCGATTTACATTTTGGGGCCTGAATTAAATTTTTCATTCAAATGGTCCATCAACTCTATATTAATTACTCAAATGGTCCCACCGTTACATTCTGTCAATATTTCCGTTAAATATGAGGGCAAATTGGTCATTATTTACCCTAAAATTTGGTCATTACCTAATACAATGTGTGTTTTGTATAATTTACAAGCACTATGTTGCTCAATTGTAAAGCTCTTGTTGAGTTACCAACCAACTTGGGAAGGCTAATCAACTTGCGTCGTCTTGGAACCGGAGGTACAAATTTGAAAAGGATGCTGCCAAATATGGGGAAGCTCAAAGAGCTCCGATTGTTACCATATTTTGTCTTAGACAAACACACTGGCCATTACATTAGAGTTTTAAAAGCTTGAGTATTTGAGCAAAACACTTGTGATCTCAGGACCTGGTAACATTACGCATGACGAGGATGCTTTGGAAGCGATTTTCATGAGTGGCAAGAAGGATCTGGATAAACTAATAATGAGATGGGGAGATGGTATAACTGAGGATCCAGCAAAAGATGGAGAACTGCTCCAAAAGCTCCAGCCTCATACAAACGTCAAGGACCTTGTAATTGAATCTTATGGGGGTATGAGATTTGCAGTTTGGTTAGGAGACACCTCTTTCTCTAATCTATCTTCCATTGAACTTAGAGATTGTAAACATTGTTCCTTATTGCCGTCGCTGGGGCAACTGCCGTCCATATTTTCGGGTTAAACAACGTGGTGGAGATAGGTCCTGAGTTTTATGGCAATGATACTTGTGGAGTTAAGCCATTCAGATCTCTACAAGAATTAACTTTCGAAGATATGTTGGAGTGGCCCAAGCTGGAATTTTTATTAATCTTGGTTTGCCGAGACTGAAAAATTGTCCCAAGCTGACTGAGATATGGCCCGTAGATAACTTGCCAAAGCTTGAATGAATATTTATTTTTCCCCCCCTATATTTTGATGCCAATATGGTTATATTACCTAAACTGTCCATATTTCTGGTCGCTTAATGTTTGTGTCATAAGTTTGCATATACAGGCCATGTTTTTAGCGTTATTCAGACCATGTATTTTTTTGGCCGTTAAATGGATACATAAAAGAAAATATGGTAATATATTTTAAAATTGGATTTTTTATTAATTATATAGGAGTCGAAAAATGAGTTACACGGATGTTTCTATTAACAACTTTGGTTAATTTATACATCCACTTGGCCCAAATTAAACAATATAAGTTAAAACTATTATGCTTGTAATTTGATTAACTACATACCAACAGTTGAGCCAAACATCCAAAGATTCAATATGGTAATATGAAAAGGAAGGTGGAGGAAGTTGAGATTCCACCCCAAAACCAATTGACAATGGGGGGAGTAGCCCAACTCCTTATAAACCCAGGCTTGGTCCCTTAACTTTTCAATGTGGGACAAATACTCTCAACACGCCCTGGCACGTGTGGCGAACTTTCAAGCCTAACACGTGGACAACACATATTGGGTGACGTGGGAGCACGTGTGGCCGTTGGGCCCAACACACAACAGAAGGTCCAAATAAATCCAGTTTTATAATACAACTAAACATAATAACTAAATTATCTGATCAAAGAGATGCAGTGGTAGGATATGAGGCACATTAACAAAGAACATGTATAATCAGTGATGAAAGCGACGGTAACAAAATTGGTATGTCATGGTATCTTGTAGATGTGCACCGCAACATATCATGTAGTCCTGTCCCTAGCTTCTTGGCTTCTGGTGATATTCTTCTCAAAGATTATGCAAAATAAAGAATAAAAAATTATTATCTATGATTAAAATAGAAAATGCATGTAATGGATATAATGCAAGTGCTACTGCTACTGGACAAATATTAATGGTTAAGTACTACTTTAAAATATGATACCATCCTTAGAACCATTTTCACGAGCCATATATAAATAAGCATTTTCACGAGCCATATATAGACATTTCAAATAAATCCATATTATTTTATTTTTTATTAAATAGTTCATGAGAGTTTAGATTTAAGCGTTTATTATTATGATTAGAGATTATTTTGTATTATAGTCCATGATAGGCGTATATCGTAAAGTTGAGTACTATCATGGGAATGAGCTCAATTAAAAGCCTAATTCCTAAGCATATAAGTAAATTAGTGTAATTTTTATTGAGTTACATTTGTGTTATCAGGTACGTAGTATAATCTTTAAGAACATAGAGCTTAGGTATCAGGAGTTTATGGCTTCTCTGTGCCAATTAGAGACAAAATTATGGTATAGAAATTATTCTCTAATGCTTAAAAGAAGTTTTAAAATAATAATAATAAAAAATGTGGAGATGGACTAATGACATAAGAAAGATAAGGCAAAGAAAAATAAAAAGCAACGCCAATTCATGAAAATATATTAAGCTATATATATCTTCTACTGATTTTATAGTGACCGACCATAGTGCTTGGTTCAATTGAAAACATACCTTCTTTTCTTTCCACGTGGACGCTTTATAGATACATGTTGGCTGCTTATACATATAGAGACTCAGGAGCAAACGCTTTTAATTTTGGACACTCATCAACTTCGACTTTCTCCAAGGCGGGCCACTTCAAAGTATAAGCTTGAGAGCAGAAAGATTCAAGTTTGGGTAAATCCTCAAGTTGGATGGAATTCACGTGCGGAAATGTCAATTCATCCTCAACACTTTCTCCTTCTCCTTCTACCTCTCCAACAATTTTCTCCATCGCTCTACAATCGAAAACATATATTGTCTCCAGGCAAGTAAGAAGTTTGGCTATGTGCAGTGAAAACAAGTATCTCAAATTGCCACAGCCCCATACATTTAGTGATCTCAGGTTTCCAAAGCATGAGCTAACTTGTAAACCCTTTTCCCATATGTGGCTCAGCATTGGTAAATCCACCAACACCAATTCCCTCAGCTTATCAAATGCTTGAGTAGAAGGGGTTTCCTGAACCAAAAATATCACTTCCAATAAATCGCACCTTCCTACATAGAGCTCTTCTAGATTGTCGCTAGCGCTTGAGGTCTGAAGATTTGCCGGCGTAACCTAGCAAATTGGTAGAAAAGTAATTGTAAATTAATTTGTTAGCGTTTCAATCATAAACCTATGGGATATTATCACATTCTAGACATCAAGAACGTTGTTTAAAAAAGAAAAATGAATTGTTTATTGTTTAACTAAGCAAGTTACCAGTATTCATATAAAAAGAAGTTACTAGTATTGTTTATTGTTTAACTAAGCAGTTTAATTATTGTATATTATCACATTCTAGATATTAATAAGACTATTTGCGAAAATAATGGTGATCATTTCCCAAATGAAAATGAACAAGTGTTTACAATTGTCATGGGCTGTGCTTTGGCCAAGCCCATTTAACTTTTCTTTTTTATTTTATTTATATTTTATCTTCAATAACATCTGTACCTAAGACCAATTTTCACAAAATAGACACTAAATATTGCTTTAAAATAATGACGTACCTCTCTATTTGCAGGGCGGGGCAGTATTTGAGTAAAGTTGCGAGTAGATGGACGACTTTGTAAGCAAACTAGTGGCGCACATCCAAATCCAGATCCAGATCCAGTTGATAATGCACATCCAGATCCTGATTCTTCTCTACCTCTTACATGATCATCACTTAAATTCTCTGCAACTACAGGCAGCTTTTTGCTTACTGGTGCAAAACCCAATGTCTTTAATTTTCTACAATTTCTCAAGACCATAATTCTCGTGGAGGAGGACCATGCAAAAGAATAGGAATCAAGGCAAAATCTCCTGAGGTTTGGCAACTCTTTTAGTTCGAATCTATTGAGTAGTTTGGGAAACAAAGTCATCGCGCCACTGCCACCTGTCTCTTTCCCTTCTTCATGGATATTGTCATCTGTGGAAGCAGCTGCCAGTACTATAGTTTTCATATTCTCACATTCGTCTATTTCGACTTCTTGGAGATTCACAAGGAGCTTGTAAATTTCATAGGGGCATAGATATTTCAAACTGCCACATCCTTCAATTGTTAAAGATCTTACATTTTGAAAACCTTGGAATCCAGGTTGAACGTTCTTCCACAAATGCTCCTTGTGATGTAAAAGAAGAAAAATAGTGTTATTTGATGACAGCTCAATAAATCAGTGAGTGGCTTCCACGTATAACTCATAAAGGCGACAACTTCATGTTTGAAGCCTTTGCTCTTTCCACAGAGAAATTATTATATGGTACTAAAATAAAGTCACGCCTTTGTTCGCTTATGTGTTATGAGATTAATAGACGACATATAACTTAAAATTTGAGTAATGTATAGAATTAATATTATAAATAATGTCTAATATCCTAAAGCCGGGGCATATGGGTCATATCATAAAGCAATAATTGTGGTACAGGTATTGTTATTTTTTTATTTTTAGTAACAAGAAAACAAGTAGCATGGCGCATGGGTCATATCATAAAGCTTTTTTTTTTTTTTTTTTTTTGGGTCTGAATAAAGTTGTTTTCTGAGTAGCTTTGTGGTGTGATATCGGACCCATGATCAGGGCACGTGATTCTTTAATTATTTTTTTGTTTTTGATGTCGTGGCTGGTTGCTAATCATGAATTTTAGACATGATATATGTGCTATGGGCACCTACTATATTTTACTCACAGAAGGTAGCATCTCTAGTTGTACATACTCTAAACTTCAAGTTACTTATCTCCATGCAATCCAAGGCACTCTAAAATCGCTATGAAAATCACATGCAAACAAACACATACATACCTCATTTAAAAAGCACGCTTTAAATGTCTGTAATTGAGAAAATGCTGAGTCATGCCCTTCTAAATCAAATACCGCATTGGATACTGGTTCATTGTTTTCTTCTGACTCTTTCATGCTGCTTAAAGATGCCATTATTAGTTCCTCTAGATTTGGTAACCATGAAATGCAATTTGAAGGAAATAGTGCATTACAACTTGCTCCCACTTGTGCTACTTTTGATTTAGATGAGGTCGACCCATCAACTTGATTGTCATTCCTAATCTCTTTCATCTTGTTCACACTTTCATCATTGGGCTTTATAATCTGTACATTAATTAATTCTACATAAATAATGAACTTACACATGAGCCAAAAGAAAGAAATACATAAATCATGAACTTCTACCATTTGTCTTATTTCCAAATTGCCTTAATTATATTCCCACATCCTCTGTCATAAATTTTGAGAAATCCTTTTCCTACCCACTATTTCCCTCAATTACTATTTACCAATAAACATTTATTGCATATGCAGACAAACTTAACTATTATTCTAACTTATATATGTAGAAATAATAAAGCAAAAACCATTATTCAATGACATATTTATTGCAAAAGCATATGTACCATTTAAGCATCAAAAGATTAATTATTTGTTTAACTAACATATTTAGATACATATATACCTCATAGGTAGAGTCGTGTTGGTTGCTCGTGTAGAAACCAAGGAGCTTGGGCAGATCAACAAGCTTCATAAAAGTTAATCTTGGGAAAGTTATCCTATGAGATGCATTATCATCTTCCATTCTCTCCTTTGATATGATCTCTTCCACTTTAGCACATCTTTCAACTGTTAAGCTTTGGAGTTGTACCAAGTTTTGTGCTACGGATAGTGAAAAGACATATTTTAATTCAAAACAGCAGTCAATTGCAATGGATCTTAGGTTCATAAAGGAGAGCTTGTCTGGATGTTGACGAGTCCAATCTGTTCCATTCATAAGATACTCTATGTCGTTGTCATCCATGATTGATAAAACTTTCAAGCGTTGAAAGCCCCCTTGATCATCAGATTGCTTCAAAAGCATCAAACTCTTTAAATTGTATGTGCCCTGTAGGCTTAAGTCTTCAGATTGCTTCAAAAGGTATCCAATTGTTCCAATCTCCATATATTCCGTTACATCACCATAAAGCATCAAACTCTTTTCAAATAGATAACCAGGCATTCCAGCATTGTGTGATCGACGAATATTGATAGATAAATGAAATCTTATATGCTCGTTCTTTAAGAGAAACCCATTCCGCACTATCTGACCATCAGGTATTTCTATGGCTAAGACTTTTAAATGAACAGATAGAGACATCACCTCATCAAGGCTTGCCATGCTCGTTTCGTCCTTGCTTCCTATTGTTGGCTCCCAATTGAGAAAGCTTTTTGCCATGTACAACTCTTCTAACCTCCTTAAGTTGCATAAGACACCATGAGGAATTTCTTCAAGTCCTTTACAAGATGTTGCATCTAGAATCCTTAATCGTTGAAGATCTTTGATTTCTTTAGGCAACTTTCTGATTTCAGAGCGAGCAAAGCTGAGGATCTCTAAATTCTCCAAAACTCCAATAACATGAGATATGTCTCCCAATTTACAATCCTCTAGACACAAGGTATGAAGGTACTTGGGTTCTCCAAGCGCTAGAGATCTTTTCGAGGCCAAATAACTTGACATATCCATCCCCAAGAAAGCTAAAACCTTGAGTTCTTTCAACCTTTTAAAGTGGTGGGAATATTCTGAATTGGAGAAATTTTTCAGTTGTAGAAGCTCAAGTTTTTGGCACTCCAAACCGTCTATATTATCTTCATCTAACTTAAAATCAATTAATGAAATTGCACTGTAATGTTCTTGGTTTGCAGCTTTTTGTACTCCTGACCATCCTCCATCTCCACCTTCCGTATCAAATGATCTTACCATAAATCTGTGAGGATCTTTTGAGGCAATTGATATAGCAATATCGCGAACTATGTCATGCATTTTGATACACTCTTCCTTGAGACTATCCAGCAACAAATACTTTCTTTTTAGTTGTCCAACGAAAGAATGCACTTTGTTTCTTACATCTTCAACTGTGTTGGTGTTTCCAAAAGTTGCTCGACCCCACCCATACCTCACCAAATACTCAATCGGAATATCATAATCTTCTGGAAATAAGCAACAAAGTAAAAAGCATGACTTGACTTCATCACTATCCAATTTATCATAACTCAATTTTATGCAAGAATAAACCTCGGGTTCCATTCCAAGGATGTTTTCAGGGAGGGAATTTTTCAGTTCATGCAAGGCAGTATTCCATTCATGCTTGCCATTACTTGGTAGAAGAGCTTTCCCAACAGTTATGATAGCAATGGGTAAACCTTTGCATTCATCAACAATCAATTTTGCAACATGAGACAAATCAGGATTATTGTCCAAGGATTCACCTACAGTTGCCCTGAAAAGCTCCCATGCTTCTTCTTTATTTAAGGCTTGGACTCTAAAAATGTCATCTTTACAACCCATTACTTTACAAACTTCTTCATTTCGAGATGTCAACAAAATTTTGCACCCTTCATGATCACCAAAAGGGATTCCTACATTCTGTAATTTAAGCTCTGACCATACATCATCCAATATAATCAAGACTCTTTTACTCCGCTTGATTCTCTCATGTAGCTTTCGTGCTCTTACAGATTTAGGTGCCTCGTCCAATTTCATACCAAGTGGCTCTGCAATTTCAGCTTGTATTGTCCTAATGCTTACAGTTGCGGAGACAGTTGACATCACAACATCATCAAACAACTGACTCGTTCCTTCTAATCTCTTGATGATTTCTCTCACCATTGTGGTTTTACCCACACCTCCCATCCCGCAAATCCCAATTATTCTTGTCTTTTCATTCCTCAAAGCACTAAGCACATCATTCATGACATCTTTTCTGGATTCAAAACCCTTAAAACCTTCACTAGAGATTATTGACCCTAGCTGTTGTAGAGGTGCAGGATTGGCAACATTATTACTCAGTCCTTCGTCTAGTTTGAGATCAAGTACACGCTGGGCAATCTTCGTGGCTTTCCTACTCAGAGAATACCGCGATTTCAGACTTGGGCACAATCCATACAAACATCGCCTTTGCCCGTTGACTTTGTTTTCAAGTTCTTTCGCTTCACGAAATATTTTACTTACTTCCTCCAGCCAGCTTTGAACTTGATCTTTGATGGTTGCACCATTCCTTTTTGCAGCATCCACAGATCTTTGCACATCATTTTTCTTGTCATCAAGCTTTTTAAGCACATCCTTAAGACTTTCTATGTTACAATCGTAGCAAATTAGATAGTTGAGTTGTCTCCCAATTAGTGCCATTGGTTCTTCTACAATTTTAGATGCAATTGAAGCACCAATCTCTTCCATTTTCTGTTGCCTTTTTATACAAAGCCGCCAAAGACTAAGGAAATTCTCAAACCAAATGAAACTGTTGCAAGTGATTCCACACCTACAATTTTTATTATGAAAAAGTAAGGAAAACCAACCAAAACCCCACCAATCAAGTCTCATAACATTTTCGATTAAAAAAGAGTCTCATAACATTAAAAAAAATGTATTGTCATAGTTACAAGAACAAACAGTACACTTTGCACACTTAAAATTTTGGGTCGAATTGTATTGTTATAGTTACTAGTCATTGATTTTATAGTTATCCTTCCTCATATCCGTATGTTGTGGTCTAGTGGTTGGGGAACCGCCTGTCTGGGGTTCGAAACTCACTGAGGTACCTATCTAACAATTATTACTAGAGTTTCCTTACCCACCAAAGATTGTAGGGTTCGGCGGGTGGGCCCCAGTTTGGGAGCTGAGTCAGCAAAGCTGAAAGTGGAGTTATGGGTTATCAAAAAATAAAAAAGACTAAGGAAATTCTCAAACAAAAAATGCAAGCGGTTCAATACCTACAATTTTAATTATGAAAAAGTCAAAGGTAAATCAATCAAAAACCCAACCAAACAAATCTCATAGCAATTCTAACTCATAATCTATAAACACTCTCCAAAAAACTTCTCAAGACACCCAACCATCACAGCCACCCACCGCCGCTATCTCTCTCTCTCTCTCTCTCTCTCTCTCTCTCTCTCTCTCTCTCTCTCTCTCTCTCTCTCTTATTTCTGTTTCTCAATTCCTACTTTGACAAACACGTTTGCCAAACACCCACAGCCCACTCCTTGATTTGCCCAAGGTAATGGAATTCTTAGATCTCTCAATCATCCCATCATCAGTGGATTCATATGATATGCAACCGACGCGATGATCTGTTTCAATTTAATTTGAAATCCTCCCATCTAATTTCGGGTTGTTTCATGGATGGTGATTTGGTTTCATTAGATTTGAAACTAAGCGTTTCTAGATATGCAACTAAACTTTAGTTTTTATGTCAATCACAGCAGGTTTGAAACGATGATTATGAGCGACGAGGGTGGGGTGGTTTTCTGGGCTTAGGTTCTTGGGGTGTTTGGGCTTAGGTTCTTGGGTTGTTCTAGGATTTTAATTTTGTTTAATTTTTAGTCTTTATTTTGTCCTTTGAATTATAGTTAACACCGTTAGATTTGGAGAGAGAGAGAGAGAGAGAGAGAGAGAGAGAGAGAGAGAGAGAGAGAGAGACCCGGTCAACTACCAGTTTCGTCAAAATTAAATTAAATTAGTAAGATCATTATTGATAGAAATATTCCTATTAATAATTAATTATATGCTTAAACAATAGTCCAACGGATATGAAATAGAGAGAAAGTAAAAAAGTTAATTAGATTCATGAGACTTTGCTCTCTCATCCTCATAGTCAATATAGTACATAGCCATAGGATTGTTAATTGAGTATTGATAATCCATAAAAACTGGGGCACCTTATGTTTGGTTAATTAGGATGACAATTGTTCTCTAGTCATTCATGTAGAGACACTAAGAAAAATATGCATGTGCTCGATAGATGGTGAATTTACTAAACGCGATCAATCAATAGTTCTTTTGTGGAAGTTGTACTTATATGTCTGTTGGCACTAAAAACTGAACAGATAGAGATGAGTGCAACTTACAAGTGAGATGGACGATCGCGAGATCGATTGAGTGTATAGATGCAAATTCTTTATGTCCTCATATGCTGATCCTGAATGGAAAGAAGCCGAGACTCGTTAGGTCTATGGAACCGGTGTGGAACCAGCCTAAGACCCTCCGATGCCAAAGTAAAATTGTTTTCTATGAGCTTTTACTGTTGACAAGATATGAGTATAAAAGTCAAGCTGGAAAAGTCTTACCCCTGTACTGTGGTGAAGGGGCCTATTTATAAGGGGCATTTTGTGTGCTCTTAGTACTCACTTTCGATGTGGGACTCGTGGGAGGGCCCTATGAGGTTGACACGAGTCCTTAGATATTTCGGGCAGGTGCTTCGAGGTTGATTCTGTAGAATCGGCAGGGCGTGCCGATTCCAGGCAATGTTGAGATTGTAGTAAATGTTTGTGGCTTTGAGACAATGCAATCGGTAGTCGATGCCGATTGTTCGAGGGCTTGGGTAATTGGGGAGTTCCTCCGATCCACGTGTCGTTGGATGAGTGGAGGGTCAGATATGGTAAACAATGTCTAAGCAATAATGCAGACTAGTCTTTAAATCTTAGGCACCTTATTTGTCTTCTGAGTAGATCGTGTATTATTGGATTTGCGATTAATCCATACAGGTATGTGTGTGTACAACAAGGCCCAGGCAAAGCAACCTAAAGCCCCCAAGGGTCAGCTCCTTTGATTGTTTTTAAAGAAGAATTTAAAAATAAGAAAAAATATTTTAAAAACAAACAAATATAAAAAACAAAAAAACAAACAAACAAAACCTTGTTTTTTCATCTGTACAGGGACATTGCCTACCTCAAGGGGCACCCCCAACCCATGCTAAGCGACGAGGCCAAACAGCCCCTCCCCCAATCTAACTTCCAGACGCGGCCCCCACCCTCTATCTCACCATAGTTGTCGCCCCCGTATCCCATTTCACCAAGGGCCGCAATTTAAAATCAATAGACTGCCAAACGGACCAAACTGAATCGGTTGGTTTGGATTTTTTCACTTAATTTTTGGTTTTGGTCAACAAATCGAATGGAACCGGTTGTGAAGAATATTTCAAAAAGCATTCGCCAAAGGGGACTCAAGCCCTTAACCTGCTTGTTGGAAAGAAGTGCTTCGAGCACTTGTTTGGGACTGCTTCTTTAGGAAGCACTTCTGGCAAAAGCGCTTTGATTATAAAGATGTTGAAATTTTCATAAGAAATCCAATTGCTTCCTAGAAAAGCACTTGTGAGTACATAGTAGGTTCTTCTCCAGAAAGCGTTTCCACAACCTAGAAGCACTTATAACATTTTATGCCAAGTGCTGTTAGAAAGCGCTTTTAGCACTCCCAAACAGGCCTAACACTTTTTTGTGACCCCTAAAACAAAAGTTTAGCATGCACAATTTTTTTTTTATAAATAAAATGTTCTTTGCAGTAGATCAGCTTCACAGTGGTTTCAAAGAATTTCGGAGCCGTTTCCGTATAGTTTATGCTAGTTTTTGTCATCAATAGTTATGGCAACCCTTTTATATATGAATGTATATTTACTCTAATGCTTTGTTGTCAAAGAAAGTGATTTTTATCAAAATAATCAATGTCAAACGAGCACTATTTGATTTCTCCCTCACAGTAAAAAACAAAAAGCAAAAATACAAAAGTCAACTGACCAACGCATAAGCCCATGCCAAGAGATAGTCATTAATTGAAATTTAAAATGTCTAAGAAAAACAAACCTGGAGTTAGTAGCAAATTAGCACCGCAATCTGAATGCTCAGTATTCCACTAACGCCATACAACAACTACCTACAAAGATCGATGTATATATATATTTGTGTTGTAAGATGAGAGAAATAGAACAAGCAAAAGAAGAAAAGCAATAAAACAGGAGAAAGTAAACAAAAAGGCCCTTAGTCCCCAAAATAAAGAAAGAATATTACAAAAGTTACGAACAAGAGTTTTCCTACTAAAGTGTAAAGGAACCACTCGTGTTTTGCTCACCCAACAAAAATAAATAAATAGTAAAGAAAATAAAGAAAACTAAAGTGTTAATTAGGCAATCACAAACATTACAGTTTTCGCACACAACAATATATACAATGTCATACATACACAAAAATACAAGTATGGGAGTGAGTCCTCCTACCTGTAATGCCTCACTTGCATTCTCAACCTTCGAACTCAAATTGTTCTTGCTTGGGCAACTGATTCCTAGGCCAACATTTCAAAAATGTTACTAAAAATCATTATTTGCAATTTAGTCATTATAACTAGCTTTAATTTCAGTTTAGTCCTCACACTTGTCAATAATTTCACTTTTGTCCTTATACCTTCCTTTATTTTCACTTTGGCCCCTATACTTCTTCCAGTACATTTCGGTCTTCAGACTTATCCATAATTTCACTTTGGTCCTTACATTTTCCTTTATTTTCACTTTAGCACATATACTTATTTTAAATTATCTTTTGGTCCTACCACTTTCAAATTCGGCTTTGGCCAACAACTCAGACACAAATTTCCAAAAATCAAAGCATCTTAGAACTTTACCTTAATATTGGTCCGAAATCCTGGGTGAAGCTCCCAAAGAGAAATAACCAACTCAAACAACACTTGAAAATTAACAAAATCTTGTTTCAGGTGTACCACTGCCGAGAAAGCTACACTTGTTGGACTGCCACTATTTTTGGATATATTGTAGGAAATAGAATTCTGAACAAGCTTCATGAAGGAAGTATTGTCATCTGAGCAAGGGAAAAGTAACATACAAGAGTGAATAAGGTACTGTATAGTTATAACAGCAGAATCCGAGGAAGTGGCGAACATGCTTACCACAGACATAGCTAGAGTAGTTGGATTGCTCTGATTTTTGGATATGTCATAGTTCTCAAACTGAGGAACAACCTTAGAGAAGGACATTTTGTCAAAAGAGCACTGGAGATTAAAGAAAACTGATGAAAACTGAGCTGCAGAAAACTCACCAGTCATGGATGAACACAGAAATGTCATAGCCGGTTCGAGGTAGCTAGACCCGTCTGATGATGCTCATATTTGGGTATGATTTAGTATTCGAACAGACGAACAACTTTGATGAAGGAAGTTTGCTGATTTGAGCCTTCGAAATCAGACTTGTAGAGTGATGAATAGTACCCACGAGTTTGGGTTTTCTGAAGAAGAAGAAGAAGATGAACGTTGACTCAAAAAGGAGGAAAATGAAAGAGAAAATGAAGATCATCCTACCCATCAGCCAATGAATATGCAAGGCAATCCTCACAAGTCACGGCTGTCTGTAGCCATTCAAGTGTGATTGCTTCATTATCTCAATCAATCCCTATAATCTTGGAACTGCCTATTTTAAGTTTTACCGTTTGTATAATTTACTCTGTTTATACTCATGTACAAAGTCAACTGTATAGCATATAAAAGAAATCCAATACAACCAGAATACTCATCGTGGGGTGTTCTTTCTCTACAAAAGGAACAAAAGAAGAATATTAATAAAATAAATAAAAAAAGTGCGGGCAGCCTTGATCCAAAATTTAAAAAAGAAGGTGTGGGCAGCCCACGTATGAACAGTACCCACTAGTTGATTGAGGGTGCATTTTTGCTCACCACCCTTAATTATGGGTGTACCCTCATCACCCCTCCTAAAAGTTGACACATGTCTATAGATTTAACTATAGTTAATTCTTTATTTTTTATTTATTTAATAACATTATTATGAAAGAGAAACAATATTTTAATAAGTTTATGAGAGAGAAACAATATTTTAATAAGTTGAAGACTTAATGCAATTCACAGGCTTCAGTGCTTTGAATGACACGCCCAAATACTTCGAATCTCAATTGGCTTTAGCTAACTCCTTTTATACATGCCCATATACTTTTGTCCCAATTGAAGACTCAACAGCTCCAAGAGTTACGCAGCTTTTCAATTGCAGGCTTCCTCCATTTGTTCAAGTGAAAGATAGGTAACATTTATGCTGCTGTTTTTTTTTTTTTTTTTCAGTACTCTGTATTACTTGATGCTTTTTTATACTTTGGTGATTGCTCTGCATTATTTAGTTTTTTGAGTATCAAACCAAATTCGAATTTAACAATTCATGTCTTTTTTTTAAAATCTGAATAAACTTCCATAAAAACCAAAAACAACAATCGATATTGGCTGTGAAGATTAAGTTTTTTTTAAGATTGGGATGCCAACAGTTTCATGGGAAGTGGAAGACCAATATTGGCTGTGAAGATGAAGTTTTAAAAAAAAAAATTCTTTATGGATGTAGCATTCATTGAATATTCAATTTATTTATTTTTGGTCAATCATTGAATATCAAGTAATATGATACATATGCAGGCACATATTGCTACTGTCCTCATGGACCATGAAGAGGATGAATTTCGTGCTACATATTCCAATGATGGTAAAGAATCTGTTGATTGTATACACCTAGATTCTGATTCTGAAAGTCTTGATCTCTTGGATCATAATGAGCAAATTGAAGAGCTCACAAGAAAATTTGGTGACGTTCCAACACTTGGCATGAGTTTTAATAATGAATAGGAGGCATATCAATATTACAATTCATATGCTAGAGGTGTTGGATTTAGTGTGAGAAAACTTAGAGTAAATAAGGACAAGAATGGTGTAATAAATAAAAGAGAATTTTGTTGTTCTTGTGAAGGTTTCTATAGAAAAAAGACAACTCCAAAGAAGAAAAGAGAGCAAAGAAGATTTGGATGTAAGGCAATGCTTGGGATCAAACTTAATCAAGATGGAAAATATGTTGTGAAAAACTTTGTAGCTGAACATAATCATGATCTTGTTCCATTATCAAGTTCACATTTGCTGAGGTCACAAAGAACAATAGAGCCCTCTCAAGTAGGATTCATCAATCAAATGCATCATGCAGGTCTAAAGCCATCTCAAATCTTCTCATACATGACAACAGAAGCAGGAGGGCTTCAACATTTAAATTTCATTCAAGCTAATTGCAACAATTTGATTATGAGAAAGCGCACTGAATTTCAAAAAAGAGGTGACTCACAATGTTTGCTTGAATATTTCAAGCAAAAGCAAGCTCAAGATAAGTCATTCTTTTATTCTATTCGAACAAACATGGAGAATGAAATATTTGGTTGTTTTTTTTGTGATGGAAAAGCAAGACGTGATTATGCTATATTTGGTGATGTTATGTGTTTTGATACGACATTCAAAACGAACAACTACAACATGGTGTGTGCTCCGATCATTGGGCTTAATAATCATGGGCAGACCATACTTTTTGGATGTGGTTTGCTAGATGGAGAGAGTACTGACGCAGGTGAGTGGTTGTTTAAGGTCTTCTTACAAGCTAATGAAGGAAAAGAACCAAAAACCATATTTACCGATCAAGCTCAATCAATTGCTGCTGCAATCATTGAAGTATTTCCTAATTGCTATCACCAACTTTGCTTGTGGCATATATATCAGAATGCTGCAAAGAACTTGGGCCATGTTTTTTCTGAGTTTCAAGCATTCACAAAAGATTTTAAAAGTTGTGTATATGATCCAGAGATTGTTGAAGAATTTGAATCAAGTTGGGAAGCTTTACTTGATGATTATGGATTGAGAGGAAATAGTTGGCTAGAAGGAATATACGCATTGCGTGAGAAATGGGCAAAAGTTTATGGGCGAGACCACTTTTGTGCATGTATAAAAACATAGAAATCCTATTCTTTTAAGTTTTTATTTTGTGAATTATGATTAATTCATGTTAATTTTTTTTCTAGGTATGACAACAACACAAAGAAATGAAAGCATTAACGCATTTTTGAAAAAGTTTTTTTCTCGAAACCTTATTCTTCGAGAATTTGTTGTACAATATGACAAAGCTGTAGCGGACCGAAGAGAAAAGGAAAGGCAAGCAGAAATTGCAACTAAACAAAAATGGCTCAATTTATCCTCTAATTGGAACGTGGAGATTGAAGCAACAAGGAAGAATACAAGTAAGTTGTTCTATTGTTTCCAAGATGAGTGTAAGAAACTTTTAGGTTTGAGGCTGAAATTACAAAGTGATGATAGGCTAACACGTAGATATATGGTTATGAATTCGAGAATGAGAGGAATGAGCAGATCACTTACATATGACCTTTCTGATTGTAGGGGTCTTTTTGTTTCAGCAGCTTGACGAATGGGTATGTGCTGCTGTAAAGAGCAAATGGCTGGAATCGCCCCTTGTGTCTGAGTTCGAGATTCAAACCCCAAGTGTGCTTCGAAAGGGCAGCGGAGCCTTAAGAAACACCCTGGTTATCTTCACCAACAAAAAGACAATTTCTTGCAGATAAATATTTAGGCCTGGCATGAGAAGCTTGTGGCATGGGAGCTGAGTATTCGTGAGTTTAGCATGAGAGAGAGAAGGCTTGGGTTTCCTATGAGAAACATAGGCTCGAAGTAAAGGGAAGAGAGAGTTTTTAGGAGGATTTGTTGAGGAGAGAGTGGAAGAGATGAGGAAGAGGAACGGGTGGCTTGAGCAAGTTTCCGGCAGCTTGACAAAAGTTTTGTCAAGTACTGGAACAGTTTTTCCAAGAGGGAAAATGGGGAAGAAGGATGAATAGTGCACGAAATTGCTAGGTTTTGAAGATGAGAGGGAAGCTTGCTCTCTGGATATGTGTTATGAGAGAGAGAGCGAGGAAGAAGATGAAAGCATGGGTGGCTTTAGCATATTTCCAGCAGCTTGACGAAAGCTTCGTCAAGCTTCTGGGCGATTTGATAGAAGAGAAAATGGGAAGCAATGGAAGAACAAAGCTTGAAATCGGAGGGTTCCAGAGATGAGAGATGATGCTTGCTCTCTCTGGATGTGGGTTTTGAGAAAGAGAAAGGAGGAAGATGGAAGAACAAAGCATGAAATTGAAGGATTCCAGAGGGGATGCTTGCCTTCGATTGGTTTGTTGTTTTTTGCTGGGAAGAAAGTGGCTTCTTTTATAGGCAATAGAAACCCTCTCCCCTTTTCCTTCACTTTCTTCCATTCCATCTTATTTGGCGAAACCTTCCTAGCCTGAGCATGTAGGCATGAAACTTTTTGGAGTTCCAAGACCTTCACACAGCTGGACCTCTCCATGTGGGTGAGGAGCCACTCACTTTTTCTTCTTGTTTTCTCACCAAAGCTTGAAGAGGAAAGAATGGGTAAGGGTGCTGGTCAAAAGGTGATTTACTTCCATCAGCACATGGTTTTGCTCGGTTTTGATGGTTTAGCTTTGATCTGGTTTTAACAAAGATATTTTCCACGATGCCGGGCTAGGCTAGGCTTTTGGTATTTTATTTCCAGCGGTCTGTGAGTTTGCTCAAGCTGTTGGAAAATAGCCTATTTGATCAAGGTGCTAGATATTTTGGCTGATGTGGGACTTTTCCAAGTGTTTGCAGGCCATTGGATATTTTCCTAAGCTATTGAGTTTTTTCTCTCATGCCTACCCATATGTTTGGGCTCAAGGAATGAGCTTGAGTTTTGGTGCTCCCAAGCAGCCCAAAACTTCCATTCCTTGGACCATTAATGGGCCTCGTGAATACTCGTAACCATCCATACCACAACCCGCTCAGCAAGCCCCAGGCGTTCACGTGGCTTGGGCCCACTTAAGCTTGTAGCATGGCATGTTGCTTATTTACTTGGCGTGGCATGTGTGCAAGCGCATATGACGAACTTTCACGTGCCCAAATCGGGTTTCTTCTCGATAAGGTACAGCATTGGGCCGAGATTATATTTTGGCCTAGCCTTGGATTTTTTGGGCCTCAACATTAGCCCCCTTGATTATTAGGGCCATGAATGTGTGTTGAAATGGTCCAAATAATCAATTTGCAGCCCAAAATAAATCGCAGTAGTGGCATGGCATGGCATGGTTTGGCATGGGTTTAGGAGCAACTCAAGGATAACTAGTTAAGGGTCTCTGAAATTGCCGCCAGGTCTTTTCCGGGAAGGTTGGAGGGGTCGCAATGGTCCCGCTTAAAACCCAATCCTTCTTAAACACCGTGGGTGTTGCCTTAAAGAAATTTCCTAGACACTGTAATTTTGGAGGCCACTTACTAGAGTTACCAAAAGTTTTCCCATTTTGTGGCATGACAGAGAAGAAAATGCTTGGTGGATTAGCTCAAAATAACTTAGCTTGCATGACTTATTTGCTTGAGTGACTAGAGAGGCTTGATTTTGGATTGTATGCTTGGATGCTTGGCATTGGCATGTATGCTTGGCTCGGGCTTGTAAGCTTGGATGCTTGGCATTGGCATGTACGCTTAGCTTGAGCTTGTATGCTTGGATGCTTGGCATTGGCATGTATGCTTGGTTCGGGCTTGTATGCTTGGATGCTTGGTATTGGCATGTACGCTTGGCTCGGGCTTGTATGCTTGGATGCCTGGTATTGGCATGTACGCTTGGCTCGGGCTTGTATGCTTGGATGCCAATTGGCATTGGCATGTACGCTTGGCTCAGGCTTGTATGCTTGGATGCTTGGTATTGGCATGTACGCTTGGCTCGGGCTTGTATGCTTGGATGCTTGGCATTGGCATGTACGCTTGGCTTGGGCTTGTATGCTTAGATGCTTAGCATTGGCATGTGTTGGAAGGATGTTTGAAATATGGCATGTGCTGGAAAATGTTTTGTTTGGCATGGAATAGGTGCTGGAAATTCTCCGCTTATGGAGTAGGTGCTGGAAGAACGTGACTTAGCTTGGCATGATTAGCTTGGATTTGCTATGAGGACGTGGATAATCTAATGGTTGAGTTGAATCAAGATATAACTTGATCTGGCATGGGGGTTCGCTCTTCCGGCAGGATGAAAATAGAGCTTGTGTTATTTTCCAGGAGCATCTCGTACAGCGCATCATTATCTTCCATGTTTTGCTTGGCTTGAATCTTGGTTATTGGGGTTTTGGAATTGCTGGTGGTGCTGATTGCAATGAATTCCTTCCTTAGCCCCCAAGTGCACCATAATCATCATAAAAGATTTGATTAGCATGAGCTGCAAAAACTCTTGCAGCGTGGCCTTCTGAGTATTTGTTTGGGACATTGCATGGCGTGATGAACTTAGGATATCCCTTTGTTGCAATGGTGAAAATTTGACATGATAGCATGGCTTCCTCCCTGTGCTTCCAGCAGCTAGAACTGCCACGTTCTAACATTGTCATTTTTATGATGACTGTATTGCTCGAAAAGCTTGATATTGTGATATCTGGTTTGGTTTGCTTGAAACGTTTGTACCAAGTGAAATGCTTGAGTTGCATGGCTTGTGTGGATTGATTCACAAATGCTTGTATTGATGCATGGTGGGTTGAAGAAGAGATACGAGCTTGAGAGAGCATAAGAGAGCGGGGCACGTTATCTCCTTGACTGGCTTGGCCTTCACGTGAGCAAAATTGTGTTGCCCCTTACTTTTGAATTTTTTTATTTGCAAGTGGCTGCTCTCCTTTCCTTTCATATGGCATGGCATGCTTTATTTTCTGATTTTCTCTCACTCTTCTTTCTTCTTCTTCTTCAAGACCCAAATCCGTGGGTATTTTTCATCGGTACAGAAGTCAGATTTTTGAAGTTCGGATCAGAAAACTTCCTTGATGAAAGTTGTTCATCTGCTCGAGTACTATAGCCTGTAAAATTTGTAGAATTTTTAAAATTTTTCTGATGCCTCAAAGCTGGTATGAAACTTCTGCATTCATCCATGGCTGGTGAGTTTCTGCAGATTCTGCTTCTTCATGTATCTTTAATTTCTGATGCTCAGATGATTGCGCTTGCCTCACAAAATTTGCTCGAAATTATGTTGTTTATAACATATCCAAAATTGAAGATCATCCAACCATTGTAGTGTTCTCTGCCTTCATTTTTCTGAAGCGTGTTCTTGGACTGATGTTGATGCCTTTGTTGCATGTTTGTTTTCTATACTTGCATGCTTGAGTTCCTCTGTATTTCCCAACATTTGTGAACTATAAATCGAATTCTGAGGTTGAGCTTTTGATTTAGGATTCTAGCTTGGTGATAAACAAGAGTCATACAAGCTTACTTGGGTATGCATGCCAAGTGTTTGTCAAAATATCTCAAAGTAGTTTGCTGGCTATTTTTTGAACTTTTGAAATGTTTCTTTTCGAATCTGAGTTGGAGCTTTTGAGACATAAAAATGGACTTCTCAATGGTTATGTTGGAATTGGTCTTGCGTCACTTGAAGAAAAAATGAATTTTCAGTGGAATTTCAAAGTAAGGGCTAAGCTGCTGGGACTGTGCAGTTCCTGCAGCATGGGCTGTTTTAGGAATCTGTTTGACATGCTTCCCTAGCTCGAAATGCAACGAAATTTTGGGAAAATGAAGCTTGATATGTCTAGTTCTAATCTGGAAAGTTTGGGACTTGTTGGTCGTAATCTTGATTTCTAGTGATTTTTCAAAGGTGGGATGTTCTAGCTAGAATAGTTGGAAAGCTTGTGTATAAGTTTTTCTTGGCATGTTGCTTTTGTTTGAGAATTTAGCATGTCCTTTCTCTTGGAATTGAGTGCTGATATGGGCATTGGTAGAGGATGATCTTGAGCAATATTTTCGTGAGAGCATGATGTGAAATGGTAAGAGCATGAGTTCTTCAATTTGCTTGAAATGCTAGTGATGAAGCATTCATCTTCATAAAATAAGCATCCCTTTTCGGCGTATGATTCTTGGCTAGTGTATCTATTTCAGACTTGATTGAGAAGCTCCAAAGCATGAGAAGTGTCATATTCTTACTAATTTGCTAGGAATTTGGCAGCATGAAGGTGAGTTTTGGAGGTTAAGGAGCATATACACTAGCATGATGTTTGAAATAGGGCAGGGGCTAAGAAGATTTGAAATAAAGCAAGTGCCAGAAATTCTTTGCTTGTAGAGTAGGAGCTGGAAGAATGTAAGAAAATATGTTTCTAGCACCTCTGTTTTTTTTTTCATGAACACCTCTCCAGCATCTGTATCTTTTTTTAAGACTTGATTTAGAGGTTCCAAAGCATGAGAAGAACAAGCTAGTCGTTGAGGTCACCTCAAGTGTTCTTTTAGAGGTGCAATGAGGTTGTTTAATTGTTGTAAGGATGGATTGAAATTGGGTAGAGGCTAAGAAGGTTTGAAAATAAGGCGAGTGGTGGAAACAGTGATGAATGAATGTATATAGCTTGGACTTGGTTGAAGATGTGAATAATGTTGAATCACAGCTCTCGGAACCGAGGCATAGCTTGGTTTAGCATGAGAAACTTTGAAGTGCTTGTGCTTGACTTTTTTTTTTTCAATTGACAGGAAGCCCCCAAGTCATTTGGAACTGAATTTTGACTCCTCTTTTTTGTTTTTTTTTTACAGATTTGCTTGGCACGAAGCCCCCAAGTATTTTGGAGTTTGCATGTGTAGTTCGCTTCAATGGCATGAATGATGGATTTGCCTAAGCCCCCAGCCCTTGTACAAGATCTGGTTTTGCTTGAGAGTGGAGATCTAAAACACTAGCAAAAGGCACATGTCAGTAATCCTCATTATGCTTGTTCTGTACAGTAGATAGCCAACAAAAGAAAAAAAGAAAGAGGAAATGTTCTTACCTTTTTTTCTGGTTTATTGCTCCTGGTTTTCTTCTTTGGAGGCATCGGTGAAGATAATGGCCTGATCCCCAGCAGAGTCGCCAATTTATGTAGGGGTCTTTTTGTTCCAGCAGCTTGACGAATGGGTATGGGCTGCTGTAAAGAGCAAATGGCTGGAATCGCCCCTTGTGTCTGAGTTCGAGATTCAAACCCCAAGTGTGCTTCGAAAGGGCAGTGGAGCCTTAGGAAACACCCTGGTTATCTTCACCAACAAAAAGACAATTTCTTGCAGATAAATATTTAGGCCTGGCATAAGAAGCTTGTGGCATGGGAGCTGAGTATTCGTGAGTTTAGCATGAGAGAGAGAAGGCTTGGGTTTCCTATGCGAAACATAGGCTCGAAGTAAAGGGAAGAGAGAGTTTTTGGGAGGATTTGTTGAGGAGAGAGTGGAAGAGATGAGGAAGAGGAACGGGTGGCTTGAGCAAGTTTCCGGCAGCTTGACGAAAGTTTTGTCAAGTACTGGAACAGTTTTTCCAAGAGGGAAAATGGGGAAGAAGGATGAATAGTGCACAAAATTGCTAGGTTTTGAAGATGAGAGGGAAGCTTGCTCTCTGGATATGTGTTATGAGAGAGAGAGCGAGGAAGAAGATGAAAGCATAGGTGGCTTTAGCATATTTCCAGCAGCTTGACAAAAGCTTCATCAAGCTTCTGGGCGATTTGACAGAAGAGAAATTGGGAAGCAATGGAAGAACAAGGCTTGAAATCGGAGGGTTCCAGAGATGAGAGATGATGCTTGCTCTCTCTGGATGTGGGTTTTGAGAAAGAGAAAGGAGGAAGATGGAAGAACAAAGCATGAAATTGAAGGATTCCAGAGGGGATGCTTGCCTTCGATCGGTTTGTTGTTTTTTGCTGGGAAGAAAGTGGCTTCTTTTATAGGCAATTAGAACCCCTCTCCCTTTTCCTTCACTTTCTTCCATTCCATCTTATTTGGCGAAACCTTCCTAGCCTGAGCATGTAGGCATGAAACTTTTTGGAGTTCCAAGACCTTCACACAGCTGGACCTCTCCATGTGGGTGAGGAGCCACTCACTTTTTCTTCTTGTTTTCTCACCAAAGCTTGAAGAGGAAAGAATGGGTAAGGGTGCTGGTCAAAAGGTGATTTACTTCCATCAGCACATGGTTTTGCTCGGTTTTGATGGTTTAGCTTTGATCTGGTTTTAACAAAGATATTTTCCACGATGCTGGGCTGGGCTGGGCTATTGGTATTTTATTTCCAGCGGACTGTGAGTTTGCTCAAGCTGTTGGAAAATAGCCTATTTGATCAAGGTGCTGGATATTTTGGCTGATGTGGGACTTTTCCAAGTGTTTGCAGGCCATTGGATATTTTCCTAAGCTATTGGGTTTTTTCTCTCATGCCTACCCATATGTTTGGGCTCAAGGAACGAGCTTGAGTTTTGGTGCTCCCAAGCAGCCCAAAACTTCCATTCCTTGGACCATTAATGGGCCTCGTGAATACTCGTAACCATCCATTCCACAACCCGCTCAGCAAGCCCCAGGCGTTCACGTGGCTTAGGCCCACAGCGTGGCGTGTTGCTTATTTACTTGGCGTGGCATGTGTGCAAGCGCATATGACAAACTTTCGCGTGCCCAAATCGGGTTTCTTCTCGATAAGGTACAGCATTGGGCCAAGATTATATTTTGGCCTAGCCTTGGATTTTTTGGGCCTCAACACTGATCAAACGGTCAATTGCAGCTGTAAAAAGTTTGAATTTGAGGGGATTCTTTGTGCACATGCACTAAAATTATACCATGAATTAGAGTTCTCAACTCTACCATCTAAGTATTATTTAAAGAGATGGAGCAAGGAGCTACATGTGATGTTGACTTTGATTCGAATGGGGAAGCACCTTTGAGTACTCTAGAGTCATCTTCCATGGTTCAGTATAGCGAGTTATCTCATAGAGTACAAAGAATCATAGCAAAGGGTGCAAGGAACAACCAAACATGCACTTTTTTAAAGTCTGAATTGTTACAGTTAGAGGCAAAATTAGAAAAACATCCATATTTTGGAGACGAAGACAATGAAATTCTTGATAAGCATGTCAGTGAAGATGAGGATAATCTTAAATTGCGAGATCCAAATATTCAAAAGTCGTAAGGTAGAGGAAAAGGTAGAATTAAGAGTTCTTTGGAATCAAAGCCATCTATAAAGAAAGGTTCATCTAAAAGAAAAGGTTAGTAGTTAGTTGATCAACCTTTTTTGTTCATTATTTACTTTATATCAATCTAATTATCATTTAATTGTTTTACAGCGTCTAAGGAAATTAATTTATCCGCACGTGAGATGAGCGGACACTCAAATTTATATACAAATGTTCAGGTATAGAATTTTTGTAATTTTTTTTTAACATTGGCATTCTCAAAGTATATTTTTTATGTATTGATTGGAATTTAATATTTAGGAATTGATTGGAATGCCAACTCAAAATCATTTCAATATGGCATCTGTATGCAAAGTCGCAGATTTTCAGTATGGATTTCCAACTGTTTCTAGTGTTCAAGGGATTCCAAATCACCCGCTTGGATACCCAGCTATACATCCAATGTTGTCCAATTACTCACTTGTACATCCACAGGTTTGTTATCTTAATTTATTGAATTCACTACACATAGTTTTTTTTTTTTTTTTATAAAGTTTTATTAGTATTATTTTTAATTGTTTGATTAATTTACAGGAAAACATTCAACTAAGACCTCAAGGACCAGCTTATTAACTGAGTTTTTCACATCCATCAACATCTTAGACCAAGTTTTTGCAGTGTAGAAAAAGATATCAGGAACGACATGAATTGTTCTTTTTTGTCTGTCCAATGCTAGGACATAATGCATGACACCTCTCTATGATTTTCTTTGGAGTATTTAATTTAAGAAAACCTTTCAGACCTAATATAAAATTATCATAATTTGCCGTTGAAACTATGTTTTATGGTGTTATTTAAATTTGTTATAATCAAATTATAATATTGTACTAAATAATGCAGAGCAATCACCAAAATATAAAAAATAATCAAGCAATATAGAGTACTGAAAAAAAAAAAAAAAAAAAAAAAAGCAGCGACCTATCTTTCACTTGAACAAATGGAGGAAGAAAAGCTGTGTAATTCTTGAAGTTGTTAAGTCTTCAATTGGGACAAAAGAATCTGGGCATGGATAAAAGGAGTTAGCTAAAGCCAATTGAGATTCAAAGTATTGGGCGTGCCATTCAAAGCACTGAAGCCTGTGATGAATTGCAGGTTAAGTCTTCAACTTATTAAAATATTATTTCTCTCTCATAAACTTATTAAAATATTGTTTCTCTTTCATAATAATGTTATCAAATAAATAAAAAATAAAGAATTAACTATAGTTAAATCTATAGACATGTGTCTATTTTTAGGAGGGGTGGTGAGGGTACACCATGGTTAAGGGTGGTGAGCAAAAATGCACCCGTTGATTGATGGTTACATTAGAGAAAGTCACATTAATTTTTCGCAACTTTTCCCCAAAATATAAAGATGAAGTTATGAGTGAACAAAAGTTTTCACCTCTGCATTTCATTTCATAATCTCTAGTCAAAATCTTTCAGTCTCTTTCAATGAAACTGTTTCTCATTTCAGCATACAAACACCATTTCCTCATCCAAAATGAAAAGATGTCATCAAACTCGTCTGGTGCCCTTTCCATGATGTTGCTAGTCTTCGTAATTCTCCAAGCTCTATAAAATTTGTAACTTGCTTTGAAATCTTAGAAGGGCTCAACAAGGAACTGTATTCCATCAGCTTTGCTATTAGCTTCAATGAAGTTACTGACGAAAACAAAGCATGCTTTATGAAACTAGCTACCTTGTGAAAGAACAAAAGAATAATAGAAGAAAAGGCAAAAAGAGAAACTTATGCTTCGAAACTGTAAATTCAATAAGAATTATTTTTAATGTTACCAAAAACAATAAAGAACTTGCCTTTTATTTTCAAGAAGTATTATTCTAAATAAAGTATTCTTACTTGTAACGTTTTAAAAACATATTTTTACTTGTATAGATTTAAAACCATTGGTAAAAATGCACCATCATTTGAAGAAGAAAAAAAAACTCCTAATACGAGGCTTATGCTGTATTAGAGCAACTCCAGCAGCAAGGTTTGGACTGAGGCAAGGGGGAGTTTTGGAGAAAAAGGGCTTCCAGCAGTGGGGTTTGGCCTGAGTTGGTGGTAGGGCCCAGGAAGTCGGGCTGGCCCGAGGGCAGAACCAGCCTCAGGTCCAAAACTCGGGGGGAGCTGACGTCACGATGACGTCAGCAGGCGGAACTTAAATTTTTTTACCGTTGGCGCGTGCAATGCACGCGCCAACGGTAAAAAAATTTGAGTTCCGCCTGCTGACGTCATCGTGACGTCAGCCCTGCGCGCGCCCAACGGCTCTGGGACAGCTGGCGCAATCTGGGCGCTCCGATCTCCTTTCTCTCTCCAATCCGACGGCAGCAAATATTTTGCTATAAAAAAATGAAAAAAAATCTGAAATTTTTTAAAAAAATACACAAAAATACTGTAATTTTTTTCTATAAATACCTACCACTACTCTTCACTTTGAACACCAATCCTCATACATTTTCTTCTACTTCTACTATTATTCACTTTTTACTCAACATTTTATTCACTTTCAAGTTTTATTTTTCTTTATCATTTTTATGGCTTCTTCTATCGATGGTGTTGGGGCATGGAGCACCATGGAAGATGTTTTGTTGTGTGAGTGTTGGGTCCAAATTTCTCATTGTCCCGTCACGGGCAATGAGATAAAATTCTTTCAAATGTGGAAAAAAATTCATTCCGAATTTTGTGAAAGATCGGGTTCGACCCGTACGGAAATGGCATTGTCTAGTAGGTGGAAAATTCTCAATAAAGAGTTGGGGAAATGGAGAAATGCTTTGGCAAAAGCGATAGACAACCGTAGAAGCGGGGAAAATCTTACCGATGAGGTAAATTATTTGTAATTTTTGTTTTATTAATTTTAATGTGCTCATATTTTTTTTATAAATGTTTCTTGCATTGTCAATAGTTTGTTAATATTTCATTAATACAAAATATTTGGTTAATGTTTCTTGCATTGCAATTATTTTTTAATGTTTCTTGCATTGACAATATTTTTTAATGTTCCTTGCATTGCAATTATTTTTTAATGTTCCTTGCATTGCAATTATTTTTTAATGTTTCTTGCATTGACAATATTTTTTAATGTTTCTTGTATTTCCACTATTTTTTTATAAATAGATTGTGCAAGCACAAATGTGGTTTGGTGCTACTGGGCAAGGAAAAAAATCATTTAACCATCAAGAATGTTGGGAGGTAGTCAAAAATTGCAAACGTTTCAGAATTATTCCCACGGGTCCGGAAGTTGTGTTGAACGAGACGCCACTCCATAATTCAACGCCACTCCATAATTCAACGCCACTCCATAATTCAATGGCATCGGATTCACCTCTCGATTCCCCGATGAGTGAAGACTCACCCATCGAAAAGGAGCGGAGGCCTATTGGGAGAAAGGCGGCGAAGGCAAAGAGAGTGAGTAATTCTACTAGTAATTCATCTAAATTTTTGGAGGAAATTGCAAGGCAAAGCGCCATGAGACTTGAAATAGAGAGGAAAACCCAAGAAAATGACAAGATATTTCAAATGGAATGTGCACAACAAATGGAGTATGTACGCAATCAAAACATTCAGAAGCAGGATCGGGAAACCATGGCTATGGATACAAGCCATATGTCCCCTGAAACAAAACAATTTTGGAAGCTAGAACGAAGGGATGTTATGAAACGAAGACTTTTTCGTGATGATGGACCTAGCAACACGGATTGGTTAAATGATCAAAACAATTAAGTTAGCTTGCTTGCCTTTTATTTTCATTGTATTTTAATGTTTTATGTTGAAAATTAGTTGTAATTCATGTATTTTATTTTCATTGTATTTTAATGTTTTATTTTGAACATTAGTTGTAATTCATGTATTTTATTTTCATTGTATTTTAATGTTCTCTTTTGAAAATTAGTTGTAATTCATGCATTCAATAAAATACCTTTTTATTAAAAACATTTCATACATAAAAAAACAAACCACATCCAAAGCATTAAAAATAAACAAACCACAACCAAAGCCTTAAACTTAAAAAACATAACACAAAATAAAACATAAACATAATAAATAAAACAAACTTGTTCACTTCACTTCATTAACCGTCATTGCCTTTCACCGACCATAAATGCTTGATCAAGTCAACTTGACGTCGTTCATGAATATAAGATGATTGCATCTCCTTATATCGATCAATCATACTCATCATTACACCACCGTCCCTAACCAACGGTTCATGTTGCACTGGTTCTCCATTTGGCCCCATGGGTTTTTCATAGATTCGTGTCAAGGCCGTGTTCATTGGATCCGGTTCGTACACGTCTTCAGATGAATAATCATACTCATCCTCCACAATCATGTTATGGAGGATGATGCATGTCATCATTATGCTCCTCAGCACCTCCTCATCAAACATACGTGCCGCACCCCTAATAATAGCCCAACGGGCTTGAAGGATACCAAAGCACCTCTCCACATCTTTTCTGTACCCCTCTTGATATGTAGCAAAAAATTTTTGCTTCTGGGATCGAGGATGCGGAATTGACTTGACAAATGTGGTCCACCTCGGGTAGATGCCATCAGCTAGATAATACCCATTTTGGTACACGGTATTGTTGATTTGATAGGTGATATTTGGGGCTTCACCTCTCAAAACTTCATTGAACACCGGGGATTGACCCAGGACGTTCAAGTCATTTTGAGATCCGGGAACTCCGAAGAAAGCATGCCAAACCCACGTATCAAAACCGGCAACGGCTTCAAGGATGATGCTTTTTTGGCCTTTCCGATTCCCATAATCGCCTTGCCAAGCGGTCGGGCAATTCTTCCACTGCCAGTGCATGCAGTCGATGCTACCAATCATTCCTGGAAATCCTCTCTCTTCCGCTTTTTGTAAAAGCCGTTGCAGGTCCCTGGGCGTAGGTCTGCGCAGGTAGTCCCTGGTGTACAGTGTTTCGACTGCATCACAAAATCTCACCAAGGTCTCCAAAATAGTGGACTTCCCCATCCGGGCAATCTCATCCACTTGATCAGCAGATGAGCCATACGCCAACATTCGGATAACAGCTGTGAACTTTTGCTCGGGAAGCAATCCCAAATTTCCAGCAGCATTTCTCTTTTGAACAAAATATTCATCATAATTGCAAATATCATGCATGACTTTATTGAACAAATGGGGTTGCATTCTATACCTCCTTCGAAAATCAACATCAGAGTATAGAGAAGTTGGGATAAAATAATCTTCCATAAGATTCTTACCCCGAGAATGTCTGTGTCTGTCCACATTCGGTTTACGACCTTTTTGTGAACCACTGCAGCTCTGGTTTTCTTCATCTTGCATAGCCACTGCTGCAACAATTTGCATATCCATTTCTGCCTGCGCCCTTTTGCCTGCAGCTCGTCTACGCCTTCTTTCTCTAAATTCTTGGATTTGCCTCTCCAACAGCTCGTTCATGTCTGCCATTGGAGTATGAATTCTAAAATTTGAGAAATGAAAATGAAGAGAAGATATGGAGTGAGAGCTATGAGTTGAGGCTCTGGTTTTATAGAAAAATTTTGGCTGATAAGGATGACACGTGGCGCAATTTTATAGGGTGAAAATCTTATCTGAAATTTGAAATTCAAATGAAATTGATATGAAATTTGAAATTCAGATGAAATTTCATTGAAATTTGAATTTTGAAATGTATTTGAAATTTGAAATTTGAAATTTATCTGAAATTTGAAATTCAGATGAAATTTCATTGAAATTTGAATTTTGAAATGTATTTGAAATTTATCTGAAATTTGAAACCGAAAATCTTATCCGAAATTTTTATCCGATTATGAGATATGAATAGTATTGACACGTAGGAACCCAAAAATCTTATCCGAAAATATTATTCAAATTAATTATTTAAGTAAACAAATTTGTGAAAAAAACAAAAAAATGAATAGTGTTTGCCCTAGACTAAGGCAACTGCTGGAAACGTAAATTGCTTTTTGCAAGGGCTGCCACTATTCACGTGAATAGTGGCTGCCCTAGCCCCCCCCCTTGCCATGGCTAAGGGCAACTGGTGGAGTTGCTCTTACCAAGTTAAGAGTAGCCTGAGTCTTTTTCTTATCAAGGAGCTCAATAAAGAAAGTGGGCCAGAAATCCTCTGGCCAGGATGGGCCACTGCTTCTGTTGCAATTATGGCAGCGGTGACTCTTTCTCAACTGATTTTCAAGACCTAATCCCTTTGTGAAATGATTCTTTTATCCTTGGACAAAAAGAAAAAAAAAAAAAAAAAAAAAAACCTTTTTAGATGGGGAAAGAGAGACAAAGGTAGGGATGGCAAAAATCCCCGCGGGGGCAGGTCCCTGACCCTAACGGGAGGAGATTTCAGGGCCAAATAGGTATCAGGTACGGGGATCCCCGAACTTGAAAAATCCCCGATGGGTATGAGGAGGGGATGGTATTGGCATCCCCATCCCCGAACCCGACCCAAAAATATATATGTTTATATTTAAACAAATAAATATATAATTATAATATTTATGTTTAACCTTAAGTTAACCCCCCTCTCCTAATTCTTCCTAATCTTCTTTGGAATTTCATATTGAAGTGATTTAGAATAGTTGAGTTGAACTTTATAGTTAATTTGGATGTGTTGAATGATAAATTAATATGAAACTTAATGTTAAAATGTATGATAAATTTTTTTTATGCAAAAAAAATCGGGGATTCGATGTGGGTATGGGGATAGTCCCCTGACGGGGACGGGGATGGGGATTCCCCGAAACCTATTAAACGAGGATGGGTTCGGGTACGGGGGCGGGGATGGAGAGCAAGGACGGGTAGGGATGACAATTTTCCCCTTGGGTAAGGGTCTTCACAGGGATTCGACCCTAATGAGTTGGGTATGAAGCCTAAAAAACGAGTATGGGGTTCGGGGAGGGGCGAGGATGGTATTTTAATCCTCGACCCGAACCCTACCCGTTTATAGTATATATATATATATGATATTAAAGTGATTGTGCTGACAAAATTTTATATTTTATATTTATATAATTTATATGAATCTTAAGCCACACTATTTATATATTTAGTTAAGTTCTAGTCAATATATAAATATTCTTGTATTATCTTATATGTATATAATATATATATTCATTATCTTGCTCTAATCCCTTTTTTTTTAACAAAGTAATTTTATATTGATTTTTTCTTCTGTAAAGGGGCGGGTCGGGGAACCCATTCCCCAACGAAGGTGGGGATGACGAATCCCCGATATGAATATTGAGGGTATGAAGGCGGGTATGGGAGAAAAAAGCTTAACAGGGATCGGGATGGGAATGACATACCCACCCCAATTCGACCCATTGCCATCCCTAGGGACGGGGATGGTATTGTCATACCCGACCCCTACCCGACTAGTTGCCATCCCTAGACAAAGGGATGAATATTGGATAGGTAGGGTAGTAGATGTTGACAAATGTGAGAGGTGTGGAAAAAAAGAGGCAAATTGTGCAAAACAAGACAATAAAGTGAAACGGAAAAAAAGGGCAAAGTTATTGGCATGAAAGAGAAGAGGTAGCAATTTTTCTTCTTTTTTATTTTTTTTTTATTTTTTTATGGAGTAATGGGGAGATGGTGTGATTAATTGTAAATTGACAATATCGCTCAAATTAATATAGTGGTAAATAGAGTATCATTCCAACAAGGATCAAGTTAATCTAGTAAATACTAGAATGATTTATTTCTAATTATATTTGAATTAAACAATAAAAGGATTAAAATGACGAAAATGTAATTAAGCAAGTAAAATAAGAATAAGTAAACAATGTAAAAGATGAAAACAAAGATGATAAAGCAATAGGACACCGATTTCACCTAGCTTAATCCCACCCAAATCCTTCTAACTTGTCAATCTTAATTACCTAACATGTTGATAATCGTTTTCCCTTACCTCACCAATACTCTCTTCCGAGTTATATTGGTTGTGTTCCGTACCGTCAACCCACTCTATTCCTAGTTGTGGATTTAGATTGTTAATAACCCATTAAGATTTGCGGAAAACATTAAAGACTACACAAACCATAACCTAATCTTCCGAGTTGGCTACGTAATTTATAATACTTGTTACAAGAAGCTATTTATTAGGCATCTCCTTCCGGTCTCAACCCAATTCTTCCAATCATGTAATTAATAGCCATTTAATTGAAAGCATTAAGAATGGTAACAAGCACTCAACATGAATAGATAAATAAAATTAACAATATCAAAGAATTTGAGTATTCATAGCTAGGCTATGTCGTAGCCTTAGTAAAGGAAATTAGTTCATGAAAAACTTATTGAGAAACATGATGGTTGATGAAGACATAAAAGGTATTGAATTCTCCAAAAAGTACAAGAAATTCGATTTTGTGCTTGATTAGGTAACTTGCTGAGTTGGATCATAGTCATCAGGTTTTATTTAGAAAAAAAAAACAGAATTTTATTCAAACAACAATAAAGAGATGAGTTGTAGTTGAGGAAAATTAACTTTCAAGGGGTTAAGCTAAAGAGATGGGTTATAGTTGAAAATACAAGGTGTCAAACATTATTGTTGTGAAAATGGAGATATGATTACTACTTCAGTTTGTCTGCTACGCAAATCTCACGGCCTGGAGTTCCGGGCCGAGGGGATATGCGTTGACACGCGGCTTCATGCTTTTGGGTGCGGTGCGGTTGTGCGCGGGCGTGCCAGCACAGTCTACCGTGCGTCGAGATGTGGTTTGGATGAAAGTGGTGAAATGGTGCGCCTGTGTGGACTTGACTTTTAATCAAACGATTGTGGCCGAGAGAGGAACAAATCTCGGCCGTTAGGTTCACGGCCTGAGCTACAAGGCTGTTTAGTGGTGGTGTCGATGGTGGTTTTAAGGCGGTGCTCCGGTGCGCTGCTCAGTGAGCGACGGTCGTATGATATATGGGGTGAATGAGCGAATAACAGAGATGGTGCTTCGGCGCCTTGAAAATCAAGGGTCGTATGATATATTGATGAATGGATTTTCCTTACAAACTAACACTACTCCTGGAAAAGCAAGTAAAGATATTGAAAGTGCATTACAGGAAAATATAAGTTGCTCCATGGGAGGCTTTTGTTTGGTGTTTGAACCCTTTGAATGTAGCTTGAGCCTTGTATTTATAGGAAGGGTTCCTGGAGGAGTAATCGAGGCTGAAAATCTGCATAGTGGAGCCTGATTAGCGCAAGTGGGTAGTCCAATCGACATTTGGGACCGTGAAGCATGGTGTTGTGACCCTCTAAATCCCGGTGAATCTCGGCCGCCGCCCTGATCGTGGGTTTTGCGCAACTGGCCGTGGAGACGCATTTATTGCTCTGATAGTTAGTCACCCAATCTCTCAAGCTGTAAGAATTCTTGTGAGAATGTCCACGTCTAATCACTCTGTTTTCTATCGCCAAATCCTGACTTCAGTCACTTCCCACCTTCCCTCGTGCATTAAATGCTTATTCTTGGCCAGTGGGTTTGCTGCAATAAACAGAGACACTACTTCATTAAATGAAGCGTGGGACCCTGCTGCCACTTGATGATCTGACTTCAATGCCTTTGGCCGCGATTCTGCTCGGCCTCGGCCTCGGCCTATAATCGGGGCCGAGATGATCGTGCCTTAGCAACTTTCCCTTTGTCCTTAGGGAGGCCGAATTCCCTAGCGAAATGCTGCGCTTCAGTTTTACGAGCAAGTGCTAGGGCCGAGAAAAGGGGCTCCTTCGGCCAGTTCATGGCCGTGGTTTATTAGGCACAAACACAGTTTGATGGTTAAGTGCATAGACTCAATTAAAACCTAGTGGAACTAATTAGTTCTAAATCTTATTGTATCGTTCTTGTGTTGGAATCACTTTCTCTATCGATAAATAAAATTTTAACATAAAAAACTACTTATACAAATAAAAAATAGGATTTCTTCTTTAAATACCACAAAAAACAAGAAAGATCACTACTATAAAAAGTGAAAAAGACGACCAGAGAAAGACGACGATAGAAGAAAAAACCGTCATTGTGTTTAAAAAGACGACGGTAACAAAAAACCATCGTGGATAAGTGACTTAGACAACTAAAAAACGGAGGTACTGTTGAATATTTTTTTATAACGACGCACACAAATAAAAAAGCGTCGTCTTATTAAAAAGGTTTTCTTCAGAGTTAAAATCTGACCAAAAAACAATGACAGCAGGTATGACAAGCGTCGTCTTTTAAAAATTAAGTGTCCTTTTTTTGGTAAAGACACGGTTGTTTTGAAAGAACTGTCGTCTATTATATGTAAATATGACGGTTTTTTTTTTTAAAAAAAAGGGTTGTCTATTTTGAAGTAAAGATGACGGTTTTTTTTTTAAAAAGGGTCGTCTATTATATGTAAAGATGACGATTTTGTTTTAAAAAGGGTCGTCTATTATGAAGTAAAGATGACGGTTTTTTTTTTTAAAAAAGGGTCGTCTATTATATGTAAAGATGACGGTTTTGTTTTAAAAAGAGTCGTCTATTATGAAGTAAAGATGACGGTTTTTTTAAAAAAAGGGTCGTCTATTATATGTAAAGATGACGGTTTTTTTTTTAAAAAAGTGTCGTCTATTATATGTAAAGACGACGGTTCCATAGACCTGACGAGTCTCGGCTTCTTTCCATTCAGGATCAGCATCTGAGGACAGGAAGAATCTGCATCCATACACTCAATCGATCTCGTGATCGTCCATCTCACTTGTAAGTTGCACTCATCTCTATCTGTTCAGTTTTTAGTGCCAACAGATTGGCGCCGTCTGTGGGAATCACTTATCGATTAACCCATATCTCAAACAAGAAAACTCTGAGACCAAAAAATGAATCCTCATTCGGCCCTCCCAGCCGATGGCCCCATCCTCTGCATCAGTGCCGAGCCAGGTCTAGCTCCTTTACTTCAGACGCCACAAGCAGTGACGCCTGCCCAGCCAAATACTCTGGAAGCTAGTATGGAGACTCTACAGCGAGAGATGGCAAGAATGCAGGAGCACAACAATATCCTCGCCTCTAAACTGGATGACACCCAGAGGCAACTGCATGATCAACAAACACACTCCACCCAACTGCAGAACGGTTTGGAACGAACCATGCAACTTCGGTAGGAGAAGTCGTTTAAAAGCGTGCGAAAGCCTAGTGCTCAAGATAGAGGGAAACAGCAAGCCGCAGGCATGCCTTCTGCTTCCCGAATGCTGTTCGTACCCTCCCCAAAGGAATGCCGACCGGAGTACCAAGTTTACTCCGATTGTCGTGATAGGATCAACGATCGGCGCAAGAAGCGACAGCCTTCACCCATCCCGATCCACGCAAACCTCAACGATCCACGTCTGCAAACTCTTGGACCAAAATCCCCCATACGCCAAAGGTACGGTGCGATCGGTCTGGAAGAAACGGATGAATCAGACTATTTTCCAACTTCACCAGGGACCACAATCTCCCGCCAATCAGCAGAGCATTCAAAAGAACGCCATCGAACGAATCGGGAAAACGATCAGCGTTCCGAAGGTTATGAGAGAAGCCCAAGCTGAACGGCAGGTCAGAATGTTCAGGGCCATCACGCTGGCCGGGGCACGGCGAAGGGAACAGGGGAACCCTTCGGTGATGATCTTCCTTCTACTGATCCTACCATTCGTCTCCTCCTACAGAAGATGAATCGCATTGAGGAGGAACAGAACCAGGCCCAGACACCAACGTGGGGAACGGTACAGCCAGGACCGTTCATTCATCGTATTCGGACATTCAGGCATGAGAAGGAGGTCCAGGCACTCCGAATATCGTTCTACTCAAGGGTGGAAGATCCCGTTACTCACATTCATACCTTCCAATCTGCGTTAGGTTGCAAAGGACTGACGGACGAAGGCCAGGGTTTACTTTTCCTTCAACCCTGACTAGAGCTGCTCTGAATTGGTTCTATCGAATGGAACCAGGTACGGTCGACTCTTTCGATCAGTTGAAGCAAACCTTCCTCAACCACTTTATGATTCAGACCGATCGTTTGTATTCTGTCGACGACCTTTATACCGTTCCGCAGCAAGACGATGAGCCCTTACGGGAGTATGCGGCTAGGTTCAGCCATGAGTACTCCCGATGCCCAGAAACTGACGACAGAGCAGCCTTCGGTGCCTTCAAAAGCAGCCTTCGGTCGTCTCAATTTCACTATCTGGTCCACAGCAGCGACTGGACCACCTACTCCGAATTGATGAAACAAGCAGCTATCCATGCCAAGGCCGAACATTTCAACTCCAAGGGGTCGGTTTCGGCCACATCAAGCAAGGAAGCAATGACCGATCGAACTTCGGCACGAAGCTATGACCGCTTCCCCGTGAATCGAACAACGGATCAGGCCCCCTACCGAACGGCACCCCCTGTCCCTGCTTTTTCCGGGGGGACGAAACAAACGGAAAGACCACTTCTGGGATCTACAGGAAGGCAACAAGAAGGGCAAGGACTCCGACAGGCGAAGCGACTTCGGAAATCCGAAGAAGAATCGGCCAGAGGAAATCTTCACTTTGCTCAACACTACTTATGAACCTGTTCTCCTGACCGAAGGGGACATAATACCGAAACCGAACAATCGCAAGCTCCCTCGGCAGACCGAGAAGGACACGGGAGTCTTCTGCCGGTACCATCAGTACAACGGCCACGATATGGAATCATGCATCGCCCTTTGGAAAATTGTGGAACGCCTCATCAACGAAGGAAAGCTCGATCAGTATTTGAGCACTAAACCATCGTCGGACAAACTATCCAATCGACAAATCAATATGATTAGTGGAGGGGGACCCATTGCTGAAACCAGCAACCGATCTGTCAAGAACTACGTTCGTGCCGTTCGGCATCCTCAGATCCTTAGCGTAGCGGGAGGACGCAACGACAAGATCCGGCGAATCGGTTGGGAACCTATCACCTTTTTCGAACAAGAGGAACGAGGCATCATCTTCCCCCACTCCGATCCTATGATCATACGAGCCGATATTTCGGACTTCGATGTGGGCCAAATCCTCACAGACACCGGCAGTTCGGTCAATGTACTATTTGCCGACGCTTCCAATGCCCTCGGCATAGATCCGCAGCATCTGAACAAAGACATCACCCCCTTCCTAAGCTTCTCTGGTGACGTGATCGAACCAATCGTCAGTGTCCTACTTCCGTTTGCGGTCGGCACCATTCCCAGACGGACGATCATCTATACTCACTTTTTGGTGGTCGATTGTCCAACAGCATATAATGCCATCATCGACAGGACGGCGCTCACCAGAATGAAAGCCATGCTGTCACCACACATGCTCCTCCTCAAGTTCCCCACCCACGCTGGCGTAGGCCAAGTGCGAGGGGATCAGTTGAGTGCACGAACATGTTACGTTTCAGCAACCAAAGATTCGGCAGGAGCTACGCCTCGCGAAGCTGCCAACGTTACTGTGCCGAACGGCAAAGGGGCGGACAAACCGGATGATCCCAAGGATGAAGCTGTCACCCCACAAGCACAACCCGTTGAAGATTTGGAATCGGTCGTCCTCTCCGAAGCAGAGCCAGACCGACAGGTTCGAATCGATACCACCTTGAGTCCGGTACTGCGTACCGATTTCATTGTCTTCTTGCGCGCCAATACAGAATTCTTCGCTTGGTCGTACGATGATATGCCCGGCATCGCCCCGAGCATCATCAGCCACAAGCTCAGCATCTGCCCCACTTTCAGACCCATCAAGCAGAAACGGCGGGCCTATGATGCCGAACGGTATGAGGCAATGAGAATCGAGGTGGAGAAACTACGGACAATCGGCTTCATCCAGGAAGTCACTTACCCAGTTTGGCTGGCCAATTCGGTCCTGGTCAAAAAATCGAGCGGTGCCTGGAGAATGTGTCAGAATTATACCGATTTAAACAAGGCTTGCCCAAAGGACAGCTTTCCCCTGCCAAGGATCGATCAGATGGTAGATGCAACAGCAGGCCATGAACTTCTTAGCTTTATGGACGCATACTCAGGCTACAACTAGATATTCATGAGCCTTGCCGATCGCGAACATACGGCATTCATCACCGACAAAGGACTTTATTGCTACAAAGTCATGCAATTCGGCTTGAAGAACGCTGGGGCAACCTACCAGCGCTTGGTCAACAAAATCTTCTCTGAATTCATCGGCACCTCGATGGAAGTTTATGTGGACGACATGCTGGTGAAAAGCAAAACGGCCGATTCTCATCTCCATAACCTCTCTCTCATGTTAAGCGTCTTAAAGAAATACAACATGCGGCTCAACCCGGGTAAATGCGCCTTTGGCGTCTCCTCGGGCAAATTCCTTGGCTTCATGATCAGCCAACGAGGCATCGAAGCCAACCCTGAAAAAATCAAGGCCTTGCTCGATATGCAGATTCCGAAGACTCAAAAGGATATCCAGAGCCTCACGGGGCGTGTCGCCGCTCTGACTCGATTTATATCCAAGGCTACCGATCGGTGTGCCCCTTTCTTTAAAGCCCTCAAAGGGAGCAAACGGCAGATTGTCTGAACTGCCTAACGCGATCGCGCTTTCCAAGACCTCAAGGCCTATATGAGCAGGGCGACCCTATTATCCACCCCTCTTCCTGGCGAAGAGTTAATGCTCTACCTATCGGTATCGGCAACGGCATTAAGCTCCGTGCTCATTCGCAAGCCGAACGGCATAGAGCTTCCAATTTTCTATACGAGCCACGCTCTGCAGGATGCTGAGATTCGGCACCCTGAGCTGGAAAAGCTTGCCTATGCTCTTGTTCTCTCAGCACTCAAGCTTCGGCCGTACTTCCAAGCTCACAGCATTACCGTTCTCACCAATCAGCCTCTACGCCAAATACTACAAAGACCGGAGACATCAGGTCGGCTAGTGAAGTGGGCAATTGAGCTCAGCGAATTCGACATCCACTATCACCCTCGGCCTGCCGAGAAGGGACAAGCCGTGGCTGATTTCATCTCTGAAATGACTACATCTGAAGGATCCAATCCAGACAATGCCGTTTTGGAATCGGCAGCATCCAACCAACGGAACATTCATTTCATCAATCCCTCTGTGGACTCTCTATGTAGACAGCTCATCCAACCGACAAGGCAGCGGGGCCGGCTTAGTTCTCAAAGCCCCTGATCAAACGACCATCGAGTATGCCATCCGATTCCAATTCCAAGCTTCCAACAATGAAGCTGAATATGAAGCTCTTTTGGCAGGCCTTCAGCTCACCAAGGGAATGGGTGCTCAACAGCTGAAAATATGCAGCGACTCACAGCTTGTCGTTAATCAGGTATTGACTGAATTCGAAGCCAAAGATACTTTGATGGCTGCCTACTTGACGCTTACCCGCCGATTGCTACACCACTTCGACGCATATCAGGTTCAACAGATCCCCAGATCTGAGAACAGCCACGCCGATGCCCTGTCACGCCTGGCATCGGCAATTAAGAACAACGTAGGTCGCCACGTGCCGATCGAAATCTTCGCTCGGCGCAGCACCACCGAAAATGAGGTAGCTGCCGTTCGGCAGGATCCAAGCTGGATGGATCCAATAAATGCTTACCTCTTACGTGAAACGCTACCAGACGACAAAACTGAGGCGAAGACTCTCCGCCGCTAATCGGCACGCTGTTTAATCTTGAATCAAATCCTCTATCGGCGTGGCCATTCCTTGCCGTTGCTTCGCTGCATGACCCCGCAGCAAGGAAACTACGTCTTACGAGAAATCCACGAAGGAGCTTGCGGGGACAATTTTGGCGCTCGATCTCTGGCCTTCAAAACCATTCGACAGGGGTATTATTGGCCGACTCTCCATGCCGATGCCACCGCACTTGTCCAGAAGTGCGATCAATGCCAGCGTTTCGGCTCAGTTCCAAAACTTCCTGCCGAATCACTCACTCCGATTGTTAGCCCATGGCCCTTCGCTCAGTGGGGTTTAGACATCATCGGCCCCATGCCCCAAGGGAAGGGACAACTCAAGTTTGCCATCGTCGCTGTCGACTACTACGCAATCATCACCGACAACGGAAAACAATTCGACTCCTCTTAGTTCCGGCACCTATGCCATCGATTCGGGATCAACTTGTTCTTCGCATCTCCAGCACATCCACAATCAAACGGCCAAGTAGAAGCCATCAACAAGATTATCAAGAAGACGCTGAAAAAGAAGCTTGGGGCAGCTAAAGGAGCCTGGCCCGATCTCCTTCCGGAAGCACTATGGGCCATCAACACCTCCTACCGACAATCGACTGGCGAAACACCGTTTTCCCTTGCTTTCGGTACCGAAGCTGTTGTTCCAGTCGAGATCAACGTACCCTCGTGCCAAACGGCATCTTACAAGCCAGATCAAAACGAAACCCTGCTCACGCTCAACCTGGACCTCATTGATGAACACCGTTCCCAGGCTCAGCTTCGGAACGCTGCCTATAAACAACGGACCTCTCGCTACTACGACTTGCGAGTCCGACGCCGATCGTTTAGAGTGGGGGACTGGGTTCTGCGTAAAATCTCTCTCGCCACCAAGGACCCCAACGAAGGCACCCTTGGTCCATCATGGGAAGGTCCTTATGAGGTGGTCACCGTCTGACGACCAGGGACTTACCGACTGCGTGGTACCGATGGTCAAACCCTCGGCCACCCTTGGAATGTAGTGCATCTCAAATACTACTACAAGTGATTGCACCTTCGGTCATCACCTTCGTACAAGTGATTGGACCTTCGGTCATCACCTTTGTACAAATGCTTACACCTTCGGTCATCACCTTCGGTCGTCACCTTTGTAATCGGTTTATTTTAATACACTCCCTATTCTATACATACGGCATTACCATACAGCAATATCGTATTCTAAATATGTTACCTACGGCATGCAAACATACATCAGAATACGAAATTTCAAATTAAACCGAATTCAAGTTAACTTGGATAAAACGCCACAAAGGGCTATGTCTTAGCAAAAATTGCCTCTCGGCTTGTTCCCAAATATTACATTTCAAATATATATAAAAAAACTACTACAAGTCTAAGGGGCAGCAGGTTCGGCAATTTCATCATTAGCAGACACGGGCTCGGCGGTGGTCGAGGCTTCAGCATTCGGCGCGCTGCTTACGTTCGGCGCAGGGTGGTTCTCTTCCTTCTCACTACTAGAGTCGGTGTCATCGGCTTCCTCGGGCTCGGCATCCTCGCCCTTGTAAGCCTCCACCATCTCTTTGGTCACCCCTTCCGACAGCGGAGGCGGATCCCGGAGGAAGTTCATGTTCAACTTCTTATCTGCGTTGTACCGCTTGAATCGGTACAGCAAGTCATCACACTGCTCCATGACCTCTTTGTCCAGCATCAGTGTGAACTCCTCCGTGGAACGGTATTCGGCAATGGCTTTCGCCTTCGCCTCTTCCAGCTCCCTGGCATGCGACCGTTCGGCCGCATCCATCGCCACCTCCACCACCGCCTTAGCCTCATGAGCAGCCACCACCTCCAGCTCGGTCGCCGCCAGCTTTGACGCAAGCTCAGCAATCTTGGCCGCATTTTCCTCGGCACGCCGATCAGCCTCCTGGAGCATCTTCCCGGCATCGGCAATCTTCGAACGGCCCTCCTCGAATTTCTTCTGGTACCGTTCGGCAGCATTCACAACCCGCTTGACGCAGAGCCACATTTCCATATAAGCCTGCAACAACGACGGACAGATTAGTACATACCGAATCAAAAGACACTTGACAAACAAAACAACTCTACAAACTTACAGCAGCTTGAAGCCGGAAGGCGCGTCCGATCTGGTCACGCAACGTCTTCATCGACAGTTGCTCGATCTCAGATAACTCCATTTGGGCGTCATCGATCATGCTGTTGATGAACGGCACGGCCTTCCGAGGGCATGCTACGTTCACTGGCCCCTCCCCCTCCACCTCATCATCTGGGATAAGCACGGAGGTCCCCTCGTTCGGCCCTCTTGGTTTCTTCGGCAACGGCGTCACATCGAGGGGACCCTCGATTTGCCTTTTGCCCGTCACCTGGAGGTGAACTTCTCGAACAACCTCAGCTTCGGTCACCCTATTCTCCCGATGGCGATCAACCACCGTCTGCTCATCAGCTGACGCCCCTCCAGACGCCTCTGCCGCCTTCTTCTTCTTCGGCCTGGGGGACTCCCCTTTCTTCGGCTTCGGCTTCGGCTTCGGTGCTCCGTGCCCCTCCAGGCGCCTCCTCGTCACCTCGCTCATTGGCCTCCCACCTGCCACTGCAAAACACACGAAGTCAGAGAGGAAACGGTAGCTTTAAAAATAGACAAAACAGAACCTGCCGAACGGCATCTCTTACTCTGTCTTTTTTCTTCCTCTTCTTCTTCCTTTACTCTTCGGTCGTGTTCGGCCCTACCGATCAAACCAACCTTGAACAAATTCTTGAAATAGAGCAGCTCCTTAAAGAACTGATCTTCTTCTGCAATCTTCGTCCTCACCCTCTCGATTGCTTCAACCTCTCTGATCGGTGCAGAAGGCCGTTTTCAAGGACACTGAAACGCAAAAGAAAACGATCAAAAAAAAAAAAAAAAACCCTGCTGAACGGCAAGTCCTATCCTACCGACTGTCTGGAATGTCGTAGGGATCCGCCTCTCGACGATCACTCCTGGTGCCGATTCCGAGTCACCAAAGACAATCACCCAACGCTTGCGCCAGGTCTTTTGAGAGCTCAGCACCCCAACCACAAAGTGCCCATGCTGCCCTGCCGCAAGACAGTTGGATTGAACCCACCCCCCGTGATCGGCACTCTTCGCCCTCGTCACACTGTACAACTGTGCAAACTGTTCATAGCTCGGCTCCCCCTCACCAGCCAAGCCAAACGCCGTGATCGTCCCGAGCAACGTAATCCAAAAGTTTGGATTATATTGCCCTGGTGCGTAACCGATCGCCGCTTAAATCTTCTGCACCGAATGCCTCAACGGCAGCCGAAGACCATGCTTAAACACGTCAGTGAAGAAGACCACTGCCTTGTCATTGTCACTGAGCGACTCTAAGGGCCCCGGAATTCGCACCCATACCGATTCCGGAATATTAAACTCCGCCCGAATCTTCGCCAGCTCAGCCTCAGTCAAAGTGTTCGGCTCTAAGTCATCTACTCCAAACACAGGTTCCGTGGGCTTCGCCATCGGAATCCGTTGCCTACCCCTGACAACCCTCAACACCCCTTCTCCTGCGGCAGCAACGGATACGCCACCCCCATCGGCCTCACGACCCGAAGTCGATGGCCCACTCCCTTGAGGCAATCCACGCGAAGTGCCACCAGCTTCGGTGTGCACTCCTGCCCCCTCCACTATCTCACAACTTGAAGAGCTCCCAGAATCGGCACTCTCACTCCCCTCGGACGAACTCCCCGAGGACGATTCGTCCTCAAAAGCCCTCGGACTACGACTACACTCGGATTCGGTATTTGACATCTACAAACAACACACGAAGGGACACTAAGGACCATGCTCAAATCAAAACTCCTATTCTACCACCTAAACACCTATGTTCATGCTTGTTCATGCTTGTTCATACTTGTTCATGCTTGTTTATACTTTATTCAAACAAAAATTCATCGAATTCAACACTTTGTTTCGTAAAAATGCAAAAACAAGACAACATACCTTGTTTGCACGGTGGTTCAAGATCGCCGGAAATCGCCTCCGCCTAGTTCACGCTCGCCGGAAATCGCTTCTCACAAGCTCTCTTCGCTCTCAAAAATTCCAAGTATTCGAACTCTCGTCCACTCCTCATATTTATAAAGCCGATCTAGCATCGGGAAGCGAACGACGCATCGGGATAAGAAACGACGCAACTCTTCACAGCCATGCCGACACGTGTCACGCATGCATGGGGGAACCCAAACGTTGTCAGTTGAAACGTTTCCAATCCTCAGAGACACTTCAACTTCCCGAACGTTGCACCTCTAGCCACCTTCAAGCACAACTCCATTAGCGAACGGCAGGTGCACATTGATGAGTTTTCACTCACCCCTCGTGGCGAACGGCAGGCGCACATCGATGAGTTTTCACTCACCCCTCGTGCCGAACGGCAGGCGCACATCGATGAGTTTTCACTCACCCCTCGTGCCGAACAGCAGGCGCACATTGATGAGTTTTCACTCACCTCTCGTGCCGAACGGCAGGCGCACATTGATGAGTTTTCACTCACCTCCGAACGGCAGGCGCACATCGATGAGTTTTCACTCACCTCTCGTGCCGAATGGCAGGCGCACATTGATGAGTTTCCACTTACCTCTCCTGCCGAACGGCTGCTGTTCCTAACACAAGACTTCCACCACTTGGAACAATCGGTACATCATGCCGTCTCTTTTCCAAGCTCACTCGCTCGGGTACTTGGGGGACTACATGCCACCATCGGCAACAACAAGACCATTGAGTTCGGGTCAGAATGCCGAGGACATATTCAAGTCCCCAACCGAGAAGTCGCTTCTCAATCGGTAACTTGGGGGACTACTGTTTGTACCATATCTGACCCCCCACTCATCCAACGACATGTGGATCGGAGGAACTTCCCAATTACGAAGGCCTCGAACAATCGGCATCGGCTACCGATAGAATCGTCTCAGAACTGCTAACAGTCACCGCGTGCCAAGCATTGCCCAGAATCGGTATGCCCTACCGATTCTACAGAATCAACCTCGAAGCACCCGCCCGAAATATCTAAAGACTCGTGTCAACCTCATAGGGCCCTCCCACGAGTCCCACATCGAAAGTAAGTACTAAGAGCACACAATATCCCCTCTATAAATAGGCCCCTTCACCACAGTACAGGGGTAAGACTTTTCAGCTTGACTTTTATACTCATATCTTGTCAACAATAAAAGCTCTTAGAATGCAATCTTACTTTGGCATCGGAGGGTCTTAGGCTGGTTCCACACCGGTTCCATAGACCTAACGAGTCTCGACTTCTTTCCATTCAGGATCAGCATCTGAGGACAGGAAGAATCTGCATCCATACACTCAATAGATCTCGTGATCGTCCATCTCACTTGTAAGTTGCACTCATCTCTATCTGTTCAGTTTTTAGTGCCAACAACAGTTTTTTTTAAAAAGGGTCATCTATTATATGTAAAGATGACGGTTTTTTTAAAAAAGGGTCGTCTATTGTGAAGTAAAGATGACGATTTTATTAAAAAAGGGTTGTCTATTGTATGTAAAGATGACGGTTTTCAAAAAAAATCGCCATCTTTACATACAATACACGACGGTTTTATTAAAAATCGTCGTCTTTCATCCTATAATTAATGATCTGTACCTCTAAACAACGACGATTTTCTTTAAAAACCGTCGTCTTTATAGATAAACAACGACGGTGAAAAGCCGTCGTAGTTTGACACCCAAATAGATGGCGGTCAATTTAACGACGGTTTTCAAAGCATTACAACGACGGTGGATCCCCGTTGTCTATTTCGTTTTTTGTAGTAGTGGACGAGAGGGAAAAGTTGCATCTGCCCTGTGCCCATGAGCTCTTAAACCACTTTAGAATATGTTATTTTCCAATGTGGAATCTTGAGTCCTAACATTCCACCACGCTTTTGTACTCAACTATTAGTATTCAATGACTCGATATCATGCCCATACATAACAGTGATCATCTTAATTCAGCCTATAGGTCACCCTTGTCGTGGACTTGGGCCCAGTTGTGTGGTGAAATGAGGCTTTGATACCAAATGTTATGAACTCTTAGATAGAACATGTCCCTAAAAAACGGCTTGTAAGGGAAGAGTGCCCATGAGCCCTTAAACCACTCTAAGATATGCTTATTTTGACAACGAGAGATCTTGAGTCCTAACACTAACCTTGACGCTTTTACACCGGAGTTTCTTTGGTCTTATGTGTGTATCAATGGAGGTACACCTTGTGCACTTATTGTTGTTGGTGGCCTCCATATGATGTTTGTGACTTACGTTTGTGCATATAAATACAATCTATTGTCTTTCTCTAAATCAATAATTATAAATTAAAAAACAAGAAAGACAATGTTAACGTGACCTGCAGTGATTTTATAAAAGCGAATTGATAACATTATCCACTCCGAGCGGAAAAGCTAAGCTGCTACCATGGCAAGGCTTCTCATCTCCAACACAGCCTCTCTCACTCTCTCTCCACCAGCCCCGTCCTCACGTGCTCTACTCAACCCCCCGCACGTGCCCATATCGCCAGCGACTCGATTTTCCTGCCGGCAAGCCAGAGGCCTAACGGTGGTGACACGTGCCGGTCCCACCACGAACCAGTACGTGTTCGCATTCGTTATGCCACTCTCTCTGATCGCTGTCACTGTCTTCACCTCCATGAGAATCGCCGATAAGCTCGACGAAGACTTTCTTGAAGAGGTTTGTGAAATTTCTACAACTGGGTTTTTGTCTTTATTTGCATGCGGCTTAATGCTTCTGAGATGTTAAAGTTCATGTGGGTTTTGGGTTTTGGGTTTTGTTGAAGATTGCAAGTGTTTTTATTTTTCTTTTCGTTTTTGTGGTGATTGGAATGAACAAGATTGCCAATGATTTCTTTCATATAGAATATAAAATGTGGCAATTGAACTGCTAGGCAAGCCTTCAATGTTTTCCCATCAGTTTTATATTAGTTGAAGTTCAAATGGATTTAATGTATGGTGTCATTCTGCTCTGTCAAGATGTTTTTTTTTTTCTCTTATGTACTCTGTTTTGTAACAGCGCACAATATGTAGTGTACGTAAATGTTCTATAGTAGTTTTCTCATTATGTTCCTGTGAAATGCAAAATGCATATTCACATATAATCTCAATTTTGTTTTTAATCATGATTTCGGTTATATCTGGCATTGTCTGATGGCTTGTTCTTAGAGACATGTTATGCAACTCCAGTGGCATGTTCTTGGTTATGTGCCTTAAAAAGAATACTCGGTTTAAAATTAAGATATTTATCATTTTTCTGTGCTTATATCCCTAATATAGTATTAGGAACAATATATCTTCTGCTGCTGTTTTGACAGAAACTTTTATCTTTGTTTTCTAAATATTTCTTTGAAGCCATCCCATGATGACATGATTCAAATCTTTGAGTATTGATTCCATATTGTAATGGGAACAATCATATGTTTTCCCCTTTTCGTTAATGTAAAAAACTATCTTCGGAACCCTGCTAAAAATAGAGTAATTTCATAATCTGTTTGTTTGCGATGTTCTTTTTCTTTTTGTCCAATTATTTGTTATGTTTATGAACTACCAGATTCTGGAAACTCAATCAACAAAGCATTGTCTGAGATACTTGTGGTCTGCTAAGCAAATTATTTATTACATTTGCGATTATAGTAACTGTTAATTCATGGGATAGCATGTCTGTTCTTCACAGCTTGACTTTTGTTGGTCTCTCATTATAATTAGCCTTTGAGGAAAATTATGCCGCAAGAAATATGGAAAACCTGCTGCAATTGTCATTATCCTGACCGCTTATATTTTCGTATGCGCGCATGTGTTGTTTTTTTTCTCTCTATATTTTTGTAAGTAGGTCCTGATGTTTGTATTGTTGATGTAGATTGCAATTAACCAAGCGATCAGGGAAACTGATGAGGATGATGAAGTTGACATGTCTATAGAAGAAAAACCTGCCCTTCCACGAACACGCAACCGACCCAAAAGGGAAGTCTAGACTTTCTGTTTGCAGCTTTTGTAAGGTTTAGTTTTATATTTCAGATCAGCGTGCCGTCGTGAATGGTGATTCTTTGAATGTAAGGGAAAGAAGGGGATGCAGGGAAACTTATAGGCTTTGACAATTTTGTATGTCAAATGCGTATTGACATTAGAATGTTGTGCCAATAGCCTTTGAGCCTAATGGCACCTACACTTCGTTCCTTGAGAATTAGAGTGCTTGCATTGTGTTTCTATTGTTTGTAAAAAGAAATATGGAATGAACATATACAGTTTGTATAATAGGCAGGGGAGGTTTTGCTGTTAGTGTTCCGATAAGCATGATCTTGGTTGCCAGCAGAAGAAGTGCGTACAATCTGAAGGATTTTACAGAGTATTCATATAGATCAATAGAACGATTTCTTCTTTAAATTTCAAATCGTTGTAAGTGAAGTTATTGTCAATTCTGAGATGATAATTTATTTCAAGATGCAGAATACAAAGTAGAAAAGGTTCATGAAATAAACCTGCCATGCCAAAACTCAAAAGTCGCCTTGAATATTGCGCATTACATGAAATTGGCATTACGATTGTCTCACAAAATATGAACATTTCAGATCTGTCATCTTTGACCTATTGCAAAAAACTTAGGAAACATCAACTCCAGCATGTTCAGCCCATCACTGTCATTGAAATGGGGGCTTGGAGTTTGCCTTGAGAGAAATATCCACCCCTGCTATCAATGGAATATCAACCCTCATAGACTTTCTTACAAAAACAACAATAATTTGATTGATAGACTTGGTTACTGGAAGACAAATAACCATGTAAACGGCTTAGACCTGTACACAGAATGGATGTTCAGAACTAGGTTTTCTTCTCCACATATATCAAGAATCAGCCTGCCCCATCCACATCCATACACGGACCTCTCTGCTGCCCTGAAACTTTTTCAACCCATCATCTCCACCGTTTGAGACTTCCATTATTGGTAACTTGAAGATAACTTTAACACCTCTTTGCGCTTAATCTCTGATAAACAAAATATTCTTGATTCTTTTCCAAAATATGCCGAGCTAAAGCACAATCTAGAAAGAAAAAAGAAGAAGCAACAATCAGCTTGCTAAAGCACATTAATTGACAATAAAGGATCTCACTAGGTTTAACACAAGGCTTTAGAGAAGTAAACTGACCTGTTGGAGAAATTTATGAGACGCTGAAAAAACAAACATCACTCATGATGCCTGCTGATATGAAGCCTCATAACACTTCATGCATACAGATCTTAATTGCGGTGTTCACCCAATACAACTTCATGCATTAAAAGCAAATTGCAACAGAAGGGGCGTACTCTCCAATGGGTTATGGACTATCTTATACATATTAAACATGTTAAAAGCCAAGTAACCAGTGAATTCAATACCTGGCTTCATAATTCATCACGACAGCAGTTTACAACCCTTTGCTTTCAACTTGGATTCTAAACCAAAAAACTTCAATCCTGACACCACCAGATCTGCCGTCTTCTTCTTCATGTGTTCAATTAATACTTCATCATACACAATCATATTGGCTTCTGTTAAAAGTTTGCGCTCTTTCAAATTAGAAAATATCTTCCTTGCCTCCTCTATTGTTCCATGCTTACACATCCCAGAGATTATAGCAGAGTATATAACATCATCCGGAGGACAACCCTGCTGCATCATCTCATTTAGTACTTCAATCACCTTCTCAGCACTATTAGATTTACACGCATGGAGAATGGTAAGAGAATACTTGAATTCCATGGGCCCACTTGTCACACTAGCTAAGCAGTCACGAACAAGCAGCATAACTGTATCAATCTCGCCAACTTTGCAAAGACCTCTTGCAAGAGAACAATAAGCAGAGATAGAAGGAACACAAGACATCTCAATTATCTTATTATGAGAAGCACAAGCCTCATGGATGTCCTCATCTTCAACAAAACACATAATTGCAATGCTATAAGTAGAGGCGTCAGGCTGCAAATCCACATCCTTCATTTCATTAAAGAGAGACAATGCTTTCTTCACTTTCCCAGATTTGTGGAGTGATCCCATAAGAATATTGTAGATTCCAACACTATAATAACCTTTAACTTTCAACTCCCCAAACACTTCCAACGCTAACGGTACTCCATCCTCCTTTCCTACCATAAAGGAAAAGAATTTTGAAAGATCATCAATAACAGGAAAATCAAATTTCTCCATCTCTGCAAGCATATCGCAAAAGTTATCCATTCTTCTTATCTCAGCATAAGACACCAAAATGGGATTCACCGTAGCAAAATCTGGCTGAAGACCGTCTTGAACTGTAACTCGGAAAATCTTATAAGCTTTGTCAACCCGCTTCGCATTACATAAACCCACAATAAGAGAATTATATATCCCCAAATCTGCCCTATATCCTGAATCCATCAAATCCTTCAACAATTCACATGCCGCTCCAACCTTCCTGTCTGCCACGAACCCCTCAATCAACACCCCGTAAATCGCTCTATCAATCAGGAAACCCTTAACCTTCATCTCCCTAAACAACTCGCATCCTTTCTCCACCCTCCCTCGCTTACACAGACCCGTAACCAGAGTTGCATATGCCATAACGTCCGCCTCTACCCTATCTCTCTTCATTTCCTCCCAAACCCTCAAAGAGCCGTCCAAGTTCCCCTCTGAAATCAAAACCTTAATCATTGCCGTGAATGCAAACACGTCAGGTTTACACAAATTCACCCTCATTCTCTCCAAAAGCTGCAACATTTCATCAATTCTTCCCATTTTACAAAGACCCTTTATCAAGATCATAAAAGTAACACTCTCCTCGACCAACCCATCACCCCTAAAGTCTTCGTAAACCGATAACGCCAAATCCAAATAACCCGACTTCACTAACGCATCCATTATCCTATTGTACAAGAAAACCCTGGGTTTAACCCCAAATTTCTTCATTTTTTCGTACACGTAATAAACCCTAAGACCTCTGTTGGCATCGGAGTGCATTCTGATGAGAATCTCAAACTGTTTCTCGCTGGGCGGTTTGCCCTGCGAGTCCATCAACTCTGGGACTTGGTCCGCGGACCGGAACCGGTTGGACCGGTTCAGACAATAGGCCAAGGCATTGTAGGAAGCATAAGTGTGCTTGAAACCCTTTTGCTTACCTGCCCAGTGGAAGAACTTGGAAGCGGAGACGGGATCGTTTTGGACCTTGAGCACCTCGGAGACGAGGTCGGGCGTAACCCGGCGGAGCTTTCGGAGCTCCGAGACGACTGGTGGGCCCCAGTGGTTCTTGTTCTTGCGGAACGCGTCGAGAATGAAGCGCGCGATAGGGGAGAGAAATGAGAGGTGTGTCGTGTCGGCAGGGTTGGATGATGAAGTGGACGGCGAGGATTGGGGGAGGTGTGGGTCCCATTTGGAGAGTTCGAAGGGCTGATATTGGGGGTCGGCGGTGGGGTATTTGCGGTTTGGGAGGGAGACGCGGTTGGAGAAGAGGCCGCCGCGGACTGTAGGGCGGTTCTGTGAGGGCTTGCGGTGGCCGTGGAAGAAGGTGAAGTTTTGGGGTTTTGGAGGTGGGGACTGAGGTGGCATTTTACAATTTGTGTCTGCCCCTTTTACTCTCTTTCAGTCTTTCTAAAATTCTTTCCACTTGATAAAATAGAAAGACTGGAAAGAAGAATGGAAAATGAGTGAACTTTCGCTCAAAAATTTAACGAGCATTGTCGGGACTACCCAAAGACCAGACTACCGGTTATATTTAATTTTACTTCTTTGTTCAAATCCAAATCTATTAATATGAAAATCAAACCAAACCAGACTGTAAATGTAGATGTTGTTTTTAACTCTGAAAACTTGATTGATACTAAGATGCATGTTCTAAGTGATGGTTCTTCTTTTCGTGCGTCTTGGATTTACGGCACGCCATACAGAGAGCAAAAACCTGCTTTCTGGGAGTGGCTGGGATCGCAACTTCGTACTACAGCTGACCCTTGGCTTTGTGGGGGTGGGGGGGGGGGGGTGTGTCGGGGGCTGTTATTTCCCTCTCAAGACCTCGATATCTTCTTGAGTTTGCAACGAAGGCTGAGCTTATTGACCTGGGGTTTAGTGGACTGAGGTTTACTTGGAGAGGCACAAGGAACACACACTTTGTGCATGAAAGAATCGATCGGGGACTAGTAAATGCAGCTTGGCAAACTCGATGGCCAGGCACCACAGTTTTGCACTGTCCAGTAATTGGTTCAGATCATTGCCCTATTTTTATCTCAACGACACAAAAAGGGAAGTTTGGTAAAAGACAATTTAAGTTTGAACCCTCATGGGCGGATGATCCAGAATGTAGAGGTGTCATTGAGAGGGCGTGGAGGTGTAGCCTCAATGGTCCATGGATGTCGCAATGGCGGATGAATTTGCATACTTGCCGGAACCATCTTACTGAGTGGAGTAAAAGGAAATTCAAGAATAACAAAATCGAAATTGACAGTCTGGTGGACCAACTAAACCTCCTGCAACACAGCTGGGAGGAAAATAGTGAGAATATCTCTCATATAAAGACCAAGTTGAATGATCTCTAGAGAAAAGAGGAGTGTTACTGGCAGCAGCGTTCCAGAATCAAATGGCTGCAGAATGGAGACTCCAATACCGCTTACTTTCACCAGGAAACTATCCAAAGGCGGAGACAAAACAAGATCACAAGAATAAAAGGGGAGAATGGCAACTGGGAGCAGTCGCATAAGGGAGTTCGCAGGGCTGTTGAGGCGTACTTCAAAGAGCTGTTCACCTTAAGTGGGAGCAGAGACTAGAATTCCATTCTGAATTGTGTTGAACCAGTGGTAACTGAAGAAATAAACAGTCATCTGACCAGGCCAATTACACTCGAGGAGATTAAAGATGCTGCTTTTCAGTTGGGGGCCACTAAGGCTCCGGGTCCTGCTGGCTTCCATGGGACTTTCTATCACAAATACTGGGGAATTATTCACAATGATATTCAAGGCTTTACTGTTGATTTCTTCACCGGCCAAGCCAACCCAAAGCCTCTAAACTCCACACAAATTATCCTTATCCCAAAGGTTCCTAATCCTGAAGTCGTCTCCCAGTTTAGGCCAATTAGCCTGTGCAACTTCTCCTACAAGATCCTTTCCAAAATTCTGGCCAACCGGCTTAAGCCTCACCTTCCCAACATTATCTCCCCTACTCAAAATGCTTTTGTTCCAAATCGACAGATCCAGGATAACATCCTGGTAGCCCATGAAGTTTTCCATGCTCTGAAACTCAAGAAATCAAAAGAAGAAGTTTGAAATGGGAGTGAAACTCTACATGAATAAGGCTTATGATCGCGTGGAATGGGACTTTCTTGAGAGGGTCATGCAAAAGATGGGGTTTAATGCAGGTTGGATTCATTTAGTCATGAGCTGTGTAACAACGGTAAACTTCACTGTGGTGATCAATGGCCAATCGGGGGGTACCTTCTACCCATCTCACGGTATCCGACAGGGTGATCCAATCTCCCCTTACTTATTTCTCTTTGTTAGTGAAGTTTTGTCACTACTAATAAAAAATGCATGTGAGACAGATTTGTTACAAGGTATTAAGTTAAATTCTGGAGGTCCCACCTTATCCCACCTCTTATTTGCAGATGATACTCTCCTTTTCTTGAAAGTCACCACACAAAATTGTCAGAATTTCTCCCGCCTCCTTCAAGCATATTGCACTGCGTTTGGACAACAAGTGAGCTTGACCAAGTCCAATGTGGTTTTCAGCTCCAACACCCCCCCCCCCCCTTCTATCCCTGCTTCGTGTGAAATCCTTGGCATGCCTGATGTTACTGATGCAGGGAATTACCTGGGTCTCCCCACTTCTTGGGGCAGAGCAAAGAAAGAGGCGCTTGTGTATGTGAAATATCGAATTCTTCGGAAGGTGCATGGCTGGAATCAACATTGTCTTTCACAAGTTGGCCGTGAAATCTTAATTAAATCGGTGGCTCTTGCTGTACCAGCTTATCCCATGAATATCTTCAAATTCCCTACCACCCTATGTAAAGAAATTGATTCTGTTTTGGCGGGTTTCTGGTGAGGGCAAAATGGAGACAAGCGGAAGCTCCATTGGATCAACTGGGACACCCTTGGGCAACCTAAGCAAGAGGGGGGAATAGGCTTTCGCAACCTCCACGAGTTCAACTTGGCTCTCCTTGCAAAGCAATGCTGGAGATTTTTTATGGAGCCTCAATCTCTGTGGGTTAAAGTTCTAAAAGGTAGATATTTCCCCAATGTCAGTTTCTTGGAGGCTAAGAAGAGTGGTCGTGCTTCGTGGGCATGGGCAAGCTTGCTCGAGGGCTGGGATATCCTGCTTCGTGGTGCTCATTGGCAAGTTATGAATGGAGCACATATCAGACTATGGGTTGATCGATGGCTACTGACTTCCCCAAACGCTTGTCCTCGTCTATCTTCTATTGAAACTATTGATCGCAACTTACGTGTCGAAGCTATTATAAACAAGTAGCTCAATGAATGGAATTTGGACCCAATTAGTGTTGCGTCAATTCAGCTGCACCAAAATGGATTCAGCTGCATCTTCAACTTGTGATACTCGCAAGTGCACGAGCCGTTCGGTAGTATACAATATGTAAGTGCGAGGTCGATTCCACAGGGATTGGTGACTGAATAATCCAATTCAGTTTTCCTACACAAAATAGAAAAACAAGAAAGAAAGAAAGAAAGAAAAGAAAATAACTCAAGCAGAGAAATTTCCAAGTTCAATTAGATTAACGGATTGATTCTAGCTAAAGTATGATTAAGCCATGGTGTCTGGTCCTAACCTTGTATTCCTAATTCCCTAATTTGATCATCTGTTGTCTAACCTAAACTAAGCATTAGGAATCCATTAAGCATAGAAGAACATTTTAAACAACCAAGTATGTATCTAATCCCTGTTGTCGAATGTCCATACATACTCTTCCTATTCATAGTTCAATTCGATTTAAAGCATGGTGTCTACTCTTAATTGAAACCAAGGTAGCTAACATGCAAGCCTAAATGGTGATCAATCATTCAAACTAGCATATTAACTTATAAACATAATGAATAACAACAAAAACCATAATTGAAACTTGGAAACTAATCAAACTTGAAACTAAAGAAAAGAATTTACATAACAATAAAAAAGTAAAGTGGAACTAAGAAAAACTTAAGGAGAATTTCAGCACAAAGAATTTATTACAACAATTGAAAACTAGAAAGAGAAACTAAGAGAATTTGAGGGAGAGAAAGGAGGGGAGCTCTAGAGAAGTGTTTGAGAGCTCCCCACCTTTGGGGGTGTTTTATAAAGCTTGAAGACTTCTCTATTTATAGGGCTAAGAGGGAGGGATATCATGATGAATTCCAACACCACCATTCCTCATTTAATACAATCCATAACTCACACTTCATCTTGTCTATGTTAGTGTGGTTGGAATCAATTCTATCTCATACTTCTTTTGTTGCATCTCAAGCTTTCTTCACATGGGATTTCAAAGGTGTTCAATTTGTGGCTGCCTTTTGCTGCCAACCCATGTGGGTTTTCTTTTGGTTGCTGGAAAAAACGATTCTTCTGAACCAGGCTTGGTGTAGGAAGGCCTAAGGTTTCAATATGTATCCAATGGGGCTCAAATTTGGATATGTCATAATAGACACCCATTGGAACAACCTTTATGAAGAATGTATTCCCATCTGAGTAGTACAAGTGTACGTTTTGGGCCTTGCACGTTGACTGCCGAAAATAGACTGGAATTAACTTCATTGCAGTCAGCTTGTGGGCTTGTTTTGGGCTTGATCTTCCCTCCTCCAAAATCTGGAAAAATCTGGATCTTGAATATCTTTGAATTATCTTTCCAAGCATATGCAGCCCAGCTCAAGGAAAAATCGGAAAGCCCTTCAAATGTGATATTTGGCCCAGTAACGCAGATGCTGCCGAATTTGACCTTAAGTTGCCAAAACTTGTATAACTTTCTCTAGAAGACTCGGAATCATGAACTGTAAAATTCTCCAGAAACTAGACTTCCGTATCTTTCCAATGATGTATGGCTCGTTATCTGGTTCTTCTTGAGCAAGTACAGTCCAATTCATGAAGTTGACTGATCTGCAGACACCGATGAGCCAACTTGTCTCCAAAATGCATTTAATGAGTCTCAAGCTTATTACACTGAAACAAACACAAAACTTATTAAAAGCACAAGTTTAACTCAAAAACATAATCAAATCATAAGTTAGAAGGGTACAAAATGACATATAATTATGCACCGATCAATTAGACACGCCATTTCTGCTAGTGATGCTTGTGCAATTACAAAGATAAAGTTTGGTGGCAGCAGACTGTCAGATCGTTTGATTTGGCCAATCGAGAGAAATGGTTCTTACTCTATGCGCTCCGGTTACCATTGGCTTCATAATTCTGAGTTGAGGCGAAGGAATCCGCGCCCTTCCTCTTCAATGGTGATTGACCCAAGGCTTTGGAAGCAGGTTTGGAAAGCGGATGTCCCACCAAAAATTCGAAACTTCCTGTGGGGAGCTCTTAGAAATTGCCTTGCTACATCGGCAAACTTACACAAAAAGAAAAAAAGGCAGATCGCCTATATGTCCTTTATGTAATGATCAACCGGAAACGGTTGAACATATCCTTCTCCTTTGCCCTTGGGTGGAGCCGGTCTGGTTCGGATGCTCCCTCAACCTGCGTATAAATCGTCAGACTGTGACATCCTTTGGCCAATGGTTAAGGAATGTTATTGAGGAAGGAAATACCCTATAGGAGCGATCACAATGCCTAACTGTTATCGCTTACTTTTGCTAGCAGATTTGGAAGGATCGATGCAAAGCGGTGCTGGAACACATCTCCCTTTCACTAGCTAGAACTATTCATGCTACCTCTATTGCCATCAATGAATTCCTTGGCTCCTTTGATCATGGCAGACACCAATCTGAGCCTTCTACCCTATCTAACGACAATCAGCAACATCTTTGGAATCCCCCTGCCTCCCCTTTTGTCAAGGTGAACGTGGATGCATCCTGGAATCCAAACTCAAAGAGGGTTGGCATTGGAATCCTGATTAGAAACACCCATGGAGATTTTATCAAGGGTACATCCATCCCATCAGTGGCGAACTCTGCTATAGAAGCTGAAGTACTGGCTTGTCTTGAAGGTTGTAAGCTCACTGCTGAGATGGGTTATCGTCAAGTCAATGTTGAATCTGATTGTAAGGAAATAATCTTTCCTTTGAAGGGCTCCATATCCAAAGGAAGGTTGGAAATCTATCCTATCCTAAGTAATGTTCGGGATGTTTTGAACTGCTTCCAGACCTGAGTTTGGACGTGGATTCCTAGAACCACTAACCAGGCGGCAGATCATTTGGCAATGCTAGCCAATTCGAGGATGAGCCCAGAAGTATGGGTCCACCGACCTCCATCCTTTCTAATGCATATCCTAAACAAGGATGGTTTACCATGCCCCCCAAGGAATGCCTAATGGTTGCAGCTGTGTGGGCTTCTCGACGTATTTGTTTGTCTTATGACTACGTCTTCTTTAGTTGTCCTCCCTCTATGTAGCTGCGTTGTTATCATGTCTTGTTGTTTGTCGTGCCTTGCTGTTTTATGGGCTTTGTACTTCTCTTGGCTATATGCCTGTTATGAAATTCCATATTTCAGACCCAAAAAAAAAAAAAAAACTGGATAGAACGAGCACAACACGAGATTTTTTTTCTTAACACCCCAAGACTAAATTTTCAACCTTTCTCACATCCTTCCTACTCGCTTTCACCTCTACCCATCACTATGACTATGTTTAGTGCTTAGAATTGGATTGGATAACTCACTAAATTTAAGGTATGTTAAAGGAAGAAATTGAGAAAAACTTCCACATTTTGTCAAAGTTTAAGGTAGAAGATGAAATAGTCATGAAGGAAACTTATCATTTCCAAACCCACTATGTTGACGGATATTTCTTTTTTATTTTGTGGGGATTAGAATGGATTAGGTATAAGTTGATAATATTCTATACATCAACATATTTGTCAGACAACAATTCGACCTGCTCCAAAATATTGGCAATAATTGGATCTCAAAATATGGGAAACAATTGTTGTCACAACAACTCTAAAATATTTATTTATTTGTGTGAATACTTTGCAAGAAAACCAGTGTAGAAAAAGAGGAAAAAATGAGCTAATGAAGCTATGGATTGAGTAGGCATCTTTTCCTCTTCCGTTTGTTGCCTCTTTTCATTCCATCTTTCTCAGACCAGCTGCTCTTTCAAATTTTCTCTTCTTTTCAGTGTCTTTGCCTCAATCAACCTCAGCATTTCCCTTCTTCCAAGCAACCCTTCCTCTCTCGATCTCAAACAATCGATCGATCTCAAGATTTCATTCCACCCTTGTCTTCCTCAAAATCTCACTCTCACTTTCACTTGAACGATAAAATATGGGAAAGAAACACACAATGGCACAAGCACAAACATACACCACTTATGTGAAGTTATAAACAGAAAACTGGACACACCAATATGACACAAATTTTTTTATTAACTAAGGCATTCAATTTAATATTGTGAGCTTATCCAGTCAACACTACAAGTCTCACTTCTTTCTGGAAAGCAGGGGTAACATTACATTCAGTTCAAGTAATTCTACAATGATACATGCCGCAAACGTTGAGAGTGTCCATTAAAATTAAAGGCCCCCAAACTATATCAATCAAATTGCACTCTGGCAGAACAAAATTACACACTGCCTATAGGAGATAGATAACAGAAATGATATGATATGCAGATCATGCCTGCAAATCTGCTCCTATTGACTCGAACGATAGACGGTTTCGAGGTCATCACAAATACCGATGCTCCATTCTCTATCACACTCGGGCAAAACTGACCCTCTTTCTATTATTTCCCCTACTCCAGCAATTACCTGTTTGATAATCACTCCCTTGAAATCTTGAGCTTTTATAGCCTGATATATACTCGTGAGGACGTTCCCTCTTATGGCCACCCTCGTTCCTAGCTCCCGAACCACTGTTTACTATCCTAAAATCCAAATTATTTTTCTGGTTATTCTGGCTCCCCCACTGTTTCCAACCCCACTCATCTCCTCCACGATCTCTCCACCCTCTATCTTTTAGAGATTTATTGTTTTGACTAGGACCGCCCCCCCAATGATTCTCACTATGATCCACATTCTTTGACTCCTGCTGGTCGTAGCCCCAAGACTTACATATTGGATCACCCCATCTATTACCTTCCACAGACGCAACACCCTGACAGCCACCTTCCCAAGGATTAACATCATTATCCCAACCCTTTGACAGAGTGATATTATCTCCCATCTGGTTCCATCCCCATGACTTATCCCTGCTATCTTCCAATGCATTCTTCTCCATACTTCCATTGCCCTGAGTACTTCCACTTTCCCAAGGGTTGTCACCATTAGCACTCCACTGGTTCCTGCCCTGAACTGTGTTTTTCAAATCTCCACTACCCTGAATGTTGTCACATTCCCAAGGATTTCTGCTGTTATTTGGGACCCTGTTATGTCCATCTGGAGGAATAAAAGCTGAATATTTTGTATTCTTGTTTCTTCGCCCGAACTTGCCTTCTTCCTCATCAGGAGCAAAGTACTCACAATCCACTTCCTTTATGAGTTCGGGATCAATAATAGGGTACCAATCTATTTCATCAATATAAATACTTGGATCAGGCAGAGAGATGTCACAGGAGAGGCCATTGATGTCTGCCCAAAAGCGCTGTTTTGCATTTTGAAATGCCTCCTCACCAGCTGAGTCGTTCCAATTGAGTACATTACTATTTCCATAAATATACCTCTTGGCATCTACTACCTTCCACCATGGTATGGACCCAACCAAAGTGCAGAATTGCTTTTCCCAATAAGGTATACCATCTTTACAAAACCCTACAAATGACAAAAGGACAAAAAAAGTAAGTAAGTTTCCACTAGAATGACTCTTTCAACAATGATGAGATTATCAAGACACGGAATTAATGCCCCACACGTCATGTGAACATAAAAAACTAATAATAATAATAAGAGATAAGCCACATGACCAACCAGAATAATACGAAAAGGAAAAAGGAAAGTACAGAACTCACATCTTTAACAACCTTGGACTAATGATATGATGCAGATGATAAGAGACTTCTATTTGAACAATTTCCAGAGTCTAAGCAATTATCACAGAAACCTCACAATGCTTGAGACAAAATTAGTTATGTTAAGGTTTCTTATTTTGTTCAAAACGAATTATAAATGGAACTGAAAGCCTACCGTAAATTGAAATAACGAAAAAAATTTCCATAGGTAACAAAGAAAACGAATTAGCTGGCTCTGTAAAATGTACATAACACACAAAACTACACAGAAAAAAAAAATTAATCCTCTTCTGCAGAGTTTAACTTTAGGAGACCAATTTAAATTTAGTAATCTACAATATGAAAAGGGTATTATACATGGCTTCGGGCACTATTTTCTCACATGTAAATCTGCTGTCAATAGGAAAGGCATTCCGAAGACAAAGTAGCGCACTCAAGAGAGTGAAATGGGTGAACAAATAGGCTAATGGGTTTAACATACACGAAGGAAGTAACCTGACCAATTAAAGCATGCAAACTCTGTGCATTTTGAATGCATCAAAGCACAAGAAGAAATAATAAATGATGGGCACAAACAAATGTAGTTCTATTTCACGATAAGCCAATCAAAGTAGAGCATAATAAGGTATCTATATCCAATTATCAGTCTTCAATCCTAACGAGTGTCTTATAAATAGGTGCTTTCTAGCATTGCTCCCCAGACTGTTATAATACCGGCCTTGAATTCTCAGTAAGTTTCTCTGCTGAACAAATAAACAATCTAAAATATCTAAGTTTTTATAAGCTTTGGTATTTTCTTAGGAACCATTTACTAAAAACGTAAAAAGGATTTGATAAAAGGGGGAAAATTGGAACAATTAGAACATGAGCCACATAAAGAATTCAGATAAAACACATCAAGAAAAACCTACAAACCAACAATTCAAGAAGAACCCAATTCAAATTGATAGTAAACAAGTTCAAAAAACAAACAAAGACAGAAAATTACCTGAAGGGGGAGGAGGTTCGGGGTGATATGGTAGAGGGTATACGCTTGGAAGCTTTTCCTGACGGTAGATTCTACGAGGGGGACGATGTCTCCAATTACCCATTTGCGCAATTCCAACACTTCATAGAGAGATAAAGAGAGAGAATGAAGCTTTCAAAACTACTACAGGATCTAAGATTTTGTGAGATAAAAAACAAAGCTTTACTTTTACCAGAGAGAGAGAGTGAGAGTCAAATACTGTTGAAGTTGGCGGGCGGCAGACTGACTGAGGTTTAGACAGCGTAAATGGCGGAACTCGTGCTCAACTCGATCCAGTATTCAGGCCCAAGTTTTAGGTTGATTGTATCCATTGGGCCTAGCCGAATTTGAAGTTTTCAGCTTAACCTAGGAGTTTCTAAATGAACCCAACAATTTGATAATATAGGCTAGGGTTAATCGTTTTATTAGTCCCTAAATTTAGACCTGATTTGCATTTTAGTACCTCAATTTTTAAAATAGTTTCCGTGGTCTTTAACTTCAGTTTCGTTAGGACAAATTGTCCTGTCGTCAATTTTGTTAACTTTTCTATTAAATGCAGGGGCAAAATGGTATATTTTTTGTATCAAAATTAATTAAGATGTGAATTAAAAATTAAAAAAACTAAAAGATTAAAATTAAACTTTCTCTCTCCCCCTCTATCCCGATTTCTACTCCCCTCAAACTTGATTTTTCTTTTTCTTTTTTTGTATGTTTTTTTTAGGGGATTTCACTAAAACACCCAAAATGGGGGCTGAAATTATAAAAAAAACCCAACACCCAAAACACTTTATAAACACACCCAAAACTCATCATTACACACACTCAAAATCCATTTATAAACACACCCAAAAAATATACAATTGTTTATTTTAGAATTGATTTTGGGTGTGTTTCTATATTTAAATAGTGTGTGGGTTTTTTTATAAATACATGCCTAGAATTGGGTTTATTTATAATAATCATTTTTTTTTATTTGATTTTCTTTTATTGTTATTTTAAAGATATGATTTTTTATTCATTTTTTTTGTTTTAATCTAAAAATACTATTTTGCCCCTGTAGTTAACAAAAAAAGTTAACAAAATTGACGACAGGACCATTTGTCCTAAGAAAGTGAAGTTAAAGGACCACGAGAACCATTTTAGAAATTGAGAGACTCAAATGCAAATCAGGTCTAAGTTTAGGGACTAAGAAAACGATTAACCCTATAGGCTAATATATACTATATAAGTATGTAAGTTTGTGGAGTGGGGCATTAGATGAGGTCTTATCTCTTAACTATTGGATCAACCTAACTAATTCAATCTAACGGCTAACTAATTTGATCCAACGATTAAGAGATAGAGTCACATCTAAGGATCTTAAATAATACCCTCACTATAAAATTCTTGTAAGTTTGTGATAGGAAGGGATTATCAATTGGCATGCGGACCGCGACTAGGTTAGTCTAACCCAATGAGCCAAAACCGAATATAGTTTGACCCCATGTTTTTTTATTGGGTAGGGCTTGGGACAATGTTTATAAACCAAGCTCGGCCGATGAGCTGGTCCATTTGACTCCAATGTGGCTCAGTTCATCAAGCCATGTCGAATGTGGGACAATGTTTAATATTTAAAAATATATTGAGTTTGAATTGTGAGATAATTAATCTTTATTGTAAAAAATAATTTTTGGTTTATGTAAGGCTCGTTTGATAATCATTCAATTTTAGTTTTTAGTTTTCATTTTTTGTGCTAGAGTTTAGAGGAAAATGAGAGTGATGATGAGATTGAGAGAGAGAATGAGAGAGGAGGATGAGAGGAATGAGTAACAAAAGTGAAAACAATTTGAAATAGATTTCAGTTTTTAGTTTTAGTTTTCACTTTGGTTACTCTTCCCTCCCATCATCTCCTCTCTCATTCTCACTTCCATTCTCCGTCTTTTTCCTCTATACTCTAGCACAAAAAATGAAAACTAAAAACTAAAATTGAAATAGTTATCAAATGGGCTCATAGTTTATCATTTTTACGATCAAGGTCCATTTGATTAATTTTGTCCTTGAAGTTTTGAATTCCAAGTAATTTAAGGACAATCCCCAATTTCTGTTAAATTATTTTAATTTATGTTCACATAGAGGGAAATTTCAGTCCATTCGTGTAGCCCCTCCCCAACTACTCCTATAACCACCCCAACAGCCCATCATGTAGCTTTTCTTATGTTTTCAAGTCTTGAAGTCCATTACCTCAAATCTTGAATAAAAAATAGTGTGACTTTTCAGTCTTAATGTTTGTTGAGAGAGAGAGAGAGAGTTGTCCTTGAATTGCTTGGAATTCAAATTACAAAGATGAAATTGATCAAATGAAAACTACAAGAACCTTGTAAATGTTGTAAACAACATTTAGGCTATGTCGGCCCTGCCCTTGTACCTTTCAAGTAGTCCCACCTGTGGCTTAGACTTCAAACTACGCTCTAGAAGAAATTTTTTTCTTCTGGTTCACAAAGGAGCGTATGGGTTTTGAAAGTGATTGATGTCATGTTTTATTTATGTACACTAAATAATGAAGAATTTAGATGATTAAATTGCAGTCGTGTCTTTCATTGGACCCTTTTTTTTTTTTTTTTTTTTTTTTCTTCAAAGGTATGGTTGAAACTTTTTTTAGGAAGGTATCATTGGACCATTTCTTTTCATGAGTTTTTCTTTTCTTTTCTTTTCGCATTAATTTGTTCTTTCTCATCCTACCACATTACCTTTCGTGTTTCCCGGTGTTGTGACCAAATATGAAAAGATTGGGTTAAGACAAGATCTTTAACCTCACTTACAAATTCAATCATTTCTATAGATCTGAAAACATGGAAATAAATGAAGGCTTCAAGTCATTGTTTACTTTTCTGGACTTTCTTGGTAAGAAAAATGCTTGGATGTGACAGTCACACTGCAAAATGTCTTCATTTAGTGCTCGAGAAAATATCGATTAAGGATCAATGCATGTATAGATTTTTGATCATCCTATTCTCATAATTCAATAAATAAAAAAGTTAAAATGAAAGAGCTGGTTTTTTTCTTGCTTCATCACCTACATTAAATTATCCATGTGTGATTATGTGACTTTCGTTTGTCTATCTTACTTTAAGCCGAAAAAGAAAAGAGGGAGCTTCATAATGAAAGACATAATTATACAAAGTAATTAAAACCTATGACTTGCGAAAAGTGGATAGGATCATAGGAGGAGGAGGTCAAGAAATGTATTATATATTTGTACTTTTTGTTTTTCGTATAAGAATCAAATAGAACTAAACATATTATTCATTTACATTATATTATTCATTTTCTTGCTTCATCACCTACATTAAATTATCCATGTGTGATTATGTGACTTTCGTTTGTCTATCTTACTTTAAGCCGAACAAGAAAAGAGGGAGCTTCATAATGAAAGACATAATTATACAAAGTAATTAAAACCTATGACTTGCGAAAAGTGGATAGGATCATAGGAGGAGGAGGTCAAGAAATGTATTATATATTTGTACTTTTTGTTTTTCGTATAAGAATCAAATAGAACTAAACATATTATTCATTTATTATACATGTATATATGTGTATTTTCACTAATAATACACATATTTTTACATATTTCACAATAATATACGTATTATTTATGTATTTTATTTGTATTTTTCATGTACTATTGAGAAGAAGAAAAAACTGCACATAACAAATTAAAAAATAGTAAGTGATATTTTAATTTGTTTTATTTATTTCTTTTTTTTTAAAGAATATTAATTGGTTTTCTAGATGGGAAAGAAAAATCATGTATCTTTATGACTTCTTTTGTAAAAGATGCATGAGATGAGAATATAAATGTGACAATTCCTCTCTTTGGGCCCTTCAACAGCTGTCTTCCCTCTCACAACCTCAGGCTTGCTTTTGTTTCTTTTGTCTTCTTCCCTACATTCCCTCTTCTCTTGCACATTGTGACTCCCCCACTTCCCTCAATAATTAATCTCTCTCTCTCTCTCTCTCTCTCTCTCTCTCTCTCTCTCTCTCTCTACAGTGATGTGTGGATTATGGGAAACAGTCTATATCTATACATTATTTTATTGAAGACTTTAACTCCAGTCACAAATGTACAACATCAGAGTAGTTGCCTATGGTACAATATCTCTTTAACCTAGAGGTCCCAGATTATTGAACTACTTGTCACAACACAACACAACACTGTGTCACTGACTAGGATTTACTCATGCCAACATAAAAAGTATGGATCAAGGTTTCCAGTCAACAATGAAAAATAAATATCCCAGGTCTCCATTTCAGCAAATGAGCTGTCATTTTTTACCCCTTCAACAAAATACAGCATGCATAATTTCAGCACCATTGAATCTTAACCATAGATGAACAAGACAGATCCAACCAAGGATAGAGAATTCATCAGCAGAAAACTTTTGCAATCTTATTGGAGTAAATCAACATCAGCAAGCAATGTCCTCATCATGCATGATGGGCTGCTGCTGCATGGTATTATTACTTATTCAACTGAAGGAAGGGGATAGTTGAGTAATTTGATTCCCATCAGACATTTGAACATGTCTGCTGCAGTTAAAGAAAGATTGGGGGTTGCAGAAAGATGAGAAGGCCCCATCAAAAGTATTTCTCATAATTCATTTTGAGGCTCCTTCCCTGAACACAAAGCAGCTCTAACTTTTTCCAGTACAATTGCTATGCTTAGACCCACCCACACATATTGAACAGAAGAACTCATCATGAACAAGAGGAAAAAAAAAAGTGAATAGCTGAATTGGCAAACAACAAACATACCCCCTCAGGATTTGTTATCAAATTTGGAAACTTAACAACCTTCTTAGAGTTTGTGATTCAGTTTCCCAATAAACTGTTCTTTTCTATTTGATTTTTAACTTGAGTAAAGTCTAAGTGATCGTCTCTCCTGAACTTTATAAAAGTAGCATCCAAATTCCCAAGAGCTGAAAGTTGCTGATGCTGTGAATTCGGGTTTTATCGATGGATGAATCATTCGATTTCAGGAGATGGGTAAGATGGTGTTTAGATCTTACAAAATATCTGCATTGAATTTAGGATTTTTGATAACTGTTTCAAGTAATGATGTAAAATTTCATTAACTTAATTTATTATTGTTTTCTTGACTATTTTGTGCAAATTGGTTTTGCAAAACCAGCTTCATATGTTGCCCTTAGCATGATGTGATTTCTCGGTTCTGCAATGGCAAAGAGGAGCTGGTTCAATATAGTGAAGAGGTTCTTTGTTTCAGAAACACAGTCAAAGCAAAAAAATGTAAGCAACTCATTCTTCTTCTTCTGCTACTTTGTTCATTTCACTTTGAATTCCCTATCCTAATTTGATCCATTATTTTTAGAAGGAGAAGAGAAGGAAATGGATTTTTGGAAAGCTTAAGATCAAAAGACTAGCCTCATTAACTGCACCATCACCACCGTCACCATTAAAACAAAGGACACAAAATGAGGCAGAGGAAGAACAGAGCAGGCATGCTCTGACTGTGGCTATTGCCAGCACTGCTGCAGCTGAAGCTGCAGTTGCAGCTCATGCTGCTGCTGAGGTTGTGAGGATCACTGGCACCCCCCAGTCTTCTGAGCAATGTTTGGAGGAGGAAAAATCATTGTCAATCATTATTGCTCAAAATGAGGCCACTAAATTGGCACATCAATGTGAGAGACAAGCACAAGAATCTGCAGCTGTGAAAATACAAACTGCCTTCAGAGGCTACCTTGTGAGTTTATTCAGGCTGTTCTCTCTCTCTCTCTCCCCCTCTCTCTCATGCCAAAATTTCAAAATTTTAATCAATTTTTGCTGAATGATCTTCACTGGGGTGACTTGAATCGTTACAAAATTCCATGAAACAATATGTACATATTGACAACCCTGTCAGCATGGCTATGTTTATGATTATCTGAGAACTTTTGTGGTTTTTTTTCCCTTAATTACTCATTTATTCTCAGAAAGCTACGATTACTCACATGAAAGTAAAATAACTAGATGAAGTATGCAAGAAACTATATTATTGTAAGTTATTTATCATATCCTGCTAAGATCAGTTTATTAGACTTATCATTGTTACATGTTTTGTGGGAGAAAATTGCAGGCAAAGAAAGCTTTGAGAGCACTAAAGGGAATAGTGAAGCTTCAAGCGATTATTCGAGGACGAGCTGTGAGACGTCAAGCAATGACAACACTCAAGTGCTTGCAATCCATAATAAATATCCAATCACATGCCTGCGCTAGGAGATTCCAGACGATCGAAGATGCTTACCATTGCGATGAACATGATAATTTGAGAGACAAGATAATAAGGGTAAGTTTGGAAAGAGGTTCTTATGATGGAAACATACAAAAGAAAAGGAACACCTTTTCTCCATTTAGGACAATCTTTCTTGTGGAAAATTATAGGCTGCAGGCTTCTATTCAAAAATTTACATAACCAGTGTCTTTTAAGTACAATTTTCTTTGCACAATGTGACATATGATGAAATCTTTAAAACTTTTAGATGGACTCAAACAGTCAAAGAAGGTGGGACGGCAGCCTCATTTCAAAGGAAGAGGCAGAGACCTTGTTTCTAAGCAAGAAAGAAGCTATGCTTAAGAGAGAACGAATAAGGGAATACTCGTATACCCATCGGGTAAGTTCCTCTACTTTAAAATCTTTGGTTCATTCTTTATCTCTGTTCAAAAATAGCTTCTCCCACTAAGTTGTCAGCAAAAACATTTTGCAGAAGTCAGCAGAATCAGAGAGAAACAAAGTAAAGGGAAGATGGAGATACTGGTTGGACCAATGGGTAGATACACAACTTTCTAAAAGCAAAGAACTTGAGGACTTGGACACGGTTTTGGATTTGAATGCAAAGCGAAAAGAAGAATATGGAGGAAAACAACTTAGGCTGAGAAACTTCCAAAGACAAAACATTCAGATTGAAGGAATGGATTCTCCGGTGTTTGTTCCAAGAAGATCTTCATGCCACAGAAAGCAGTGTTCATTGGGAGATGAGAATTCCTTCACAAGCTCTCCTGTTGTTCCAACTTACATGGCTGCAACAAAATCTGCCAAGGCAAAAGCAAGGTCTCTAAGCTCCCCTAAGTTAAGGGCAGGCAGTTTAGATACTTACTCTGAGAGCTATTCACCATGCAAGAACAACATCTCTCTTATATCTTCTATCACCAGTGAAGTCCCAATTAGCAGCACTGGAAAAATATTGGGCAAGTCTAGTAGTATCCAGCAAAGATCTCCAAGCATGAAGGGCCTTCCAAGCCCTTTAAGATTAAAACAGACGGCAAAGGATCGAAGCTTCGATTGGGATAGACAAAGTGCTTTTAGATGATGATTTCAGTGGAATTAAAGACAGATTAGTTTGGTTAGTGTATTTGGTTTGGATTGCAGAAGTTAATTTGTAATTACAAATTAACTAAGTGGATGAACATTTTCAGTCCTTTAACCATATATAGGTTCATTACTGCATAGATAAATAACACCTTCCCTTGAACTTTACTTATTCATACTGACTTAAGCAACCTGATCACAGGATTATTATTAATTCGCTAGTTGTGAGCTTGAATGCCATGTAACTTCATTTGAACTTTGCAACCTCACTCAGTTGGAGAAATGATTGTTAGAATAGCTTCAAAATGGAAGCTACCTGTATTATGTTTAAGCCGCTTTCTTCAAGTCATGTATAACAAGAAGAACAACACCACATCTCAGAATAAGAGGGAGCTTCTATAATGAGGGGCTATATTGAGTGGTTACAATGAGGGAGTTTAATCTAACAGTCCAATAATAACTCTGCACTGGATCGAACGGCCCTCATTATAACCCCTCACGAAAACCCCTCCTTCTAGCCTCTGTATTTAAAACTTGTAATTTACATATTTTAGAGGGTGCTGGCTAATGTCCCCAAAGGCCCAAGAGCCACTCAAACTCAAAGAATGCTGCCCAAAGGAAAGGGACCTGACCTAAAAATAATGAAGCCTAAAGGAATGGCTAACATTCTAAGCCCAAAGCCGAGGAAGGATGGTAGCCTATATATGCCAAACTCTCACCGCAAACCCAAAGGAGAAGGAACTAAAATCAATCCCATGAAATATGAATACTTACAAAATTCAACTTAAGTTTGGGACAAATTATTTTAGTGTGACCGAACATAAAGTTACAAGTTGACACAAAACTATAATATGTGGTGAGCGATGAGTTTATATTACTATAAAATACATTATTGAATTGGTACGTTTACATCGAATAAATACTCGTATTTGACATCGCTTCTAGAACTACAAGACACGAAAAGACAAAGTAACTTAATTATGTAATAGGGAAAGAAAACGAAGTCCATCGAATTCCACTAGAGTAAGAATCGCTTGTAAGCAATCATTCTAGACAAGGAAGCTGTTTTGTAAATTGTAATTCCAAAATTACGGCAGGCTCAATTCTATATTAACATGAAAGACATCATATATGTGTTTGATTTCTCTTCTTTTAATCTAGTCACGTACATTGGATCATATTTTCCAAAGTCATTTTCACCAAGAGGCAAAGAGAGAGCTGCACACAATAATAATAAATAAGAAGGTCAAGACTTTCAAAGCCCTCTCCCTTACATTCAAACTTTCTAGACAGTGCACTACTTTCTTGCTTCAAAGGAATTATAATGATCTGTCTACCACCATTTGGTCATTGGAGTTGGACCTTTCAGGCATGCACTCCCAACATTGGACATTGGAGTTCGACCTAACCAATCTTATATTAGATGCACCACGTGAATTTCATGAGAACTATATGAGAAATGGCGGCCGACAAATTCATTATTAATTAACGAACGAATAATTGCGTGTTGGAGAGCTAGATTTTGATATTTAGGTCAAAGAGAACGTTTCAAAGTGGAGATACTATTAAAAATCAAGTCATTCACAAATCTAGACGTTGTTCTTGTTGAGAGTATTTTCTCAACATTTAATGATTTTGGGGTGAAATTTCAACTTCCCTTATATTATGAGACCATAGTATACCAATTGGTAAGAATCCATGGGTAGAACTTGCTCCTAAAAATCAGCTTGTAAGGAAAGGGTGGCTAAGAGCTCTTAAACCACCCTAGGATATGCTATTTTTTCTAATGTGGGATCTTAAGTCCTAACATTCCACCAGGCTTCCGTACTAAACGTTCTCATCGCCCACTCTATTGACACTGACCCATGGTAGCCATTTCCTTCCTTTGAGGGCGGCTTCACTCAACTACCAGTATTCAATGACTCGATATTATGCCATACATAACACCAATCATCTTAATCTAGCCTATAGGTCGGCCTTTCCTTGGATTTGGACCCGATTGTGTGGTAAACCTGGTTCTGATACCAATTGTGGACTTATAATTAAGATGTTGGGATTGCCAATTGATTTTGAGGTAGAATCTCAACTTCCTTCAATTCTTTAACCAACATTCTTGGCTCTAAAGGGCAAAACTACAAATTTTCTATACAAAATATATTGTTTTTTTCCATTATTAATACCAATACAACAAAACTACTCAAATCCAAATATGTTATTTCAAGTCCTTAATTAATTGCTATCTTGACTAAAAAGAATTTATCATGTCTAGCTTTTACGTCTGCTGGTTCTATTCTATTTTTCGTACATATAAGTAATAGGTAACTCTTATTTTCTTCATTCAAACAGCAGTAACTTCAAATAAAACTAATTAAAATATTATGATTATATGCTTATGTTCTATGCACCAAAAAAACAAAAAAAAATTAAATAAACCAATCAATGTGGCTCCCTCCCTCCACCACCTCTGAATTCTTAGGCTAGAAATTGTCCAGAGGTTTGAGGCAACTTTTAGTCTTCCAGTCGAGACTTGTGGGAATCTTCTTATATTATTAGGTTTTAGAAAATGACGTTCAAAGTTTGAACTGCATAAGTGCCGTTGAATTAGGCAAACCTTTTTCCCCAGTCTGTTTCAGGATGCTCAAGTCAAGTGAAAAAAATCAATTTGGCTCTGGCTGGCTTCCCTCGTTTCTTTCACAATGCTCAAATCACACGCCTTTCATGAGTTGAAGTCAATGGGATAAAGGTTATCATCTAAGTTGCCTGAGCAGCTACTTCAAGGAATAGTAAAGAGAAAAAAAGAGAGTAGAAAATTAGGTTCAGTTTACAAACTCTTCAAAGGATGCATGCACATCATGTTATAGAAACAAAGTTGCGAAATTCTCCTTGATTTAATGGAAAATTTTAACGGACTTAGACGTAGGTGGTGAATTGCAATATTTTATAGGGCTTGTCCAAAATAGATCCCTACATTTTCTATTTCCTAGACATATACCCATCACTCTATAAATCTATGTGTAAAACCCAATTTCAAATTTAAATGACAAGTAGGATATAAGAGGTCGTAGTATTCCTGTGTTTTTACATTGTTGCCACCAAACTTCATATTTTATTTATAATTTATTTCAAGCATTTCATTAACTGTCATAATTGTAATTAACACTCCCATTATAGCATATCAATCACCCCAATTTCTTTTTTTTTTTAGGTGAGACCCAAGGGTATCCACCGCCGACAGCAGTGATATCCCTTTCGCCGCGGGAGCTCTCCCAATGGAGGTAAACGGCTGGCCACGAAATGCGCACCCCATTCTTTTGGTTGTCATTCCCTCTCACATACCGCACCCTAAAATTGCAAACCAAAAATATATGAAATTAAATATCCAACAATGTACCTATGAAAAATATAAATATAAATATATTATTTAAATAAAATATAGGTATATTATTTACCAAATTTTTTATAAAAAAACTAATTTAGTTTCTTGTATTGAATTTCCCGTAGATTTTTCATAATTAAAAATAGGTACACAATTTATAGAAAATATAGGTACATTATTACCCATAGGTAATTAGTTACAATATACCTATAAATGTGTATAGGTACATTCTTTGGAGGAAAAATAGGTTCGGTTCATTTAAAAAAATACGTACATTGTTTTACTAGGTCCATTATAGAGGAAAAAATAGGTACATTATTTGGAGAGAGAAAATAGGTTCATTTAAAAAAATGTTTTTCATAAAACAAATAACACGTACTTTATTCACAGAAAAAATAGGT